>CM042447.1:17500606-17798106 GCA_023631565.1 Gymnocephalus cernua | reverse complement strand
CCGTCATCAGAATGTGACTCACTCGGTTTTTGTAGTGTTCCCTGGACACAAACCAGTAAGAGCCATTAAAAAGGAGTTCCACAGGATTGCAGGTGAATGAACGCAGGTTTGCACCTAGGCCTAAATGAAATAGATCATAGGTTCAATACAATTTCACCAGTAATATTATACTTATGATTAAATATGAAATTAATACACTATATTGGAACTTACACATTTACTCTAGCAGCAATTTTCTCCAACGCAAATTCTCTTTTGCAGCAGCCGTTGTGTTGCTTTTTTAAACAAAATATATGTTCAAACTTGCTGTATGTGCGCATGAGTATTTTCGCCGACCAGTTTGTTTGTGGCTGTTGCCATGGTGAATCGTAGTATCATGGCTCCATTCATGCTGCCTTTTTAAAGTGCTGGTGCACGTGCTTGACTAAGTGAACCTACTCTGAGTTGATTGAACCAACTCAAATCAGCTGTTCTGGAACCGAAAACTCTGAGTTTCCCATCTCAGGGTAAATCAACTCAGAGTTCAGGGTTAGACTCAGAGTTTGTTAAACCTCCTTCCTGAAACAGGCCCAAGGTTACCTTAAGACACATGCAGGGCAACATTAAATAACAAGAAAAAATAAGGCTAAAATAAGCCAGCAAGCAACACAAAAAGAATCAGTGACACCACCATCCATCAATGTGTTTCAAACTGTTACGAGCACAGGAAACTGTTACTTTGATAGTGTTATTTATCTTTGTCGTTCAACATATTTTCGTTGACTTCCCCTCTGGAATCCCCGACTCCATCCTAACTGTTGTTCTATTTGTCTGAAAAACTGCAGTCAACTCGGAGGGCTGATGGAGCGAGTAAACAGCAATGCTCACTCCAGAGGTGTACATCACCCACAATGCATTGCAGTTATGTATTTGGTGCAAAAAAAAGTACATCCATGGTTAGGTGGCAGTAATGCACGTAAAACCCTGGTTACCTACCACCAAAGAAGGAGAAGATGATAAATTGGAACAGCCTAAGCCTGCTCCAGTTCAAGCACTATTTCTGTTCACTATTTTCTGTTTTTTTAGTTATCGCATAGGTCTGTATAGGTAGGCTAACAGGACAAGTTTGGTCGCCTAATTAACAGATTCTTAAGACAATCTCATTGATAGCTTGAAATTTTACTGATAAATCTAATTAATTGCAGTTTATAATTAGGCTACTGACCCAGGATTTCCACAGGCTGCGTAACTGCTGCGGAACGGCTCCGGAACGTCGGCGGAGTCAATCGGTTTCCATTAAAGTCAACGTGTGTATTTCTACCAGCTGCATAACGTCTGCGTTCCGACTCCGGCACAGGTCCGGCGGTCGCAGCCCTGCGAATCAGATACGCAGAGCTTCTATTTTTGCCAGACGCCGGAGAGCTCCGCAGCAATACAGCACACGGCAGATAGTGCGGGACAGGAAGTCGAGCACAGAAACAAAATAAAACATCCGGTTAACTTTCAAAATAAAATACACCGTGCTCACGAAGGATCATATTTCTCTTCACTACACCTTGAAAACACGGCACGGAGTTGTTTCCTCTCTACTCCTCGGAATAGAAACAAACTGTTGGTGGTTTTGTGGTTCTATTCTGCGTGAATTCGCGAAATCTAGTGGGTCCTCGTGACTACAGCTGTCAGTCCTGGCCGCAGCCGTTCCGCAACAACTCCGGATCCGGTGGGTATTGACGGACGGCGGACCACGGAGACGTTCCGCAGCGGAGACGTTCCGCAGCGGAGACGTTCCGCAGCGGAGACGTTCCGCAGCAGTTCCGCAGCCTGTGGAAATCCGGGGTTAGATTGTTGTACTGTTCAGCTTGTTCGATTTCTTTATTCCCAACAATATCTGTAAACACATGGGAAAATTGCTTTTTTTGCAAGATAGAAACCTGCAACAATAAAAGTTATGATAATCATCATACAGATCACAAACAGAAATTTCTAAGTCTGAATCTGATGCAGCTAATTAGATGCCTTCGTCTCATTGAAATGGTCTGCAGGTATTTCTGATGATTTGTAAAAAGCAGCATTTAAGCTTAATTTATACTTCTGTGGAAAAGCTTGCGCAGAGCTGCAGTAATGTGCTTATTCACCTTCTTCTATCTGCTGCTATCACCAGCTGCAGCAGGTTAGCTTAGCTCCAGGAAGTGACTGCACCTGGCCATGAAATAGTCCGGTAACATACCCCCATAAAACCATGAAGTGTCATTTTTACAGTTCAGTTTGTGTACACATTAAACAAAGTTGATATAACATGTAACTAATGAGGTTAGGTGCTGGGAGGTGGATTTTGTTTTAGCTAAGCTAAGCTAGCCGACTGCAGCTTCATATTTGGCTAGTGTACAGACATGTGAAGGTCGTATCAAATGTATCTTAATAGATTTTAAAAGTGTTAAGACTACATTTAAAGTGAAATTGTGGACGTTTTGAGAGAGAAAAATAAAACATCCAGACTTATTTCAATATACAGGGCTTTTGTTGATATAGCTTGACCATTAGGTAATGGAGGCTAATGTTAGCAAAGTTTAGATATATAATACAGTTTAGCTGACATTACTGAGTCAAATTATGACTTTTTTCCTACACTTTGTTTGAGCATTTAGCTAGCTGACACTAGCTAGCTAGCTACATCTTGTAATTCTTACGTTTGGCCACAGTGGCTGCTGTTCAGTAAAAATGACATTAATTCACTTTAAAATGATTGTGATGCTCTTCTACAGTAATCTTCTGCGCAACTAACGGTTTACCGTTAGTTCTAGCTAGCTATATCAATATCTGACTACAGGCCTGCTTGCCGTTTAGTCCTAATATAGCTACATA
The DNA here is from genome assembly GCA_023631565.1 of Gymnocephalus cernua. NCBI lineage: Eukaryota > Metazoa > Chordata > Actinopteri > Perciformes > Percidae > Gymnocephalus > Gymnocephalus cernua. The sequence goes on along the minus strand of CM042447.1, from coordinate 17,795,265 downwards.
GAGAGCAGTGATACACTTTCCATGGGAAACCATGTGTGACAAGTTATTTTTTCCAGCTTACCAGCTGACCTGGAGTGAAACGTCCTCGTTTTGTGCCAAACCTACTCAGAGAAGAACTCCTCACCACATTGTGGGATAATAATAGACCCACTGTCATCGGTCACTGAGAAAACCTGTTAAAAGTTGGACTCCCATCAGGAAAAGGGGCTTAGCTAAGGAGATGCAAAGGCAGAGTGATTCCTCAGCACTGCAGACTAATCATATGATGCTGCTGATGTAAGGATAGGGACCGGTTGAAGCCAGTCTAAATGCCCGGGGCCTAATGTGCCAAACCGGGCGCTCAAAGTCAAAGTAACGTTCGCTTTAAAAAAAACAAAAAAAAACATTAAGATTTTATTCAAATCATTACACTACCTCAAGCAATTGACCGCATGGCAGCACGGGGATGGATTTACACATCTCTCCAAAGGCCCCTGAACGCCTCACAAAATGTATTCAAACATAGACTCACAGCCTAAACGCCTTTGTCGTTATACCGTATATATTTCTCATTCATCGCAGCACATGCTCATCATCCCTGCATACCAGGCGTCCCGCAAAACGCCCAACGCCCGCTTAATCCTCCTGATCACCGCAGCGGCGGCTCGTCTTTCAGCGCTGTCAACGATAAACAGGCATTACATGTTGCTTTACCTTTGGGGAATGCAGGTGTGTATGTGTCCTGTGGAGGCTGCCTGGCTCGGTGACCTTGGAGCAGGAAGATGCGTGTGCCTGCTGCTGCCTGTGTTATGGACGGCTCTGTGTTTAAATTTCCTGAGTGAGCCGCTGCCTGACGTGAAGCTGCCGCGGGCTGCAGAGGGCGGCGCTGTTCGTTATCCCTCCTCTCCTCCCGGTCGGGCGGGCACTGTAGCTAGTGTTTCTCTGCGCTCTGCTGCCTGTGTCCCATATGAAGCCACTGATAGGCAGTAAGCTGATAGGTGCTGATGGGGCACGAAGAAAGGAATGCAGGCTGCTATTCTTTTCATTCTCCAATTTGGCCTAGATAAAATGTCAGAAAATGGAGAAAACTCTCAGAACCCAAAGATATTTAATTTACGATTAATCACATAAAGAAAATCAGCAAATACCATAGCTACAATTGAGAAGCTGGAAAAAAATCAATATCCTATCAATTATATTTGTTATATCTGTATCTATTTTTATTTTTGAATACTTCTACTAACAACAGTAAGAAGAAGAAGCAGATTCAGTTGAAATACTAGCTGCTGAAAGTAGTTGAATAGTGAACGATAAAAGCGGTTGAAATGTCAGTTGAAGATTAAAATAAATGTTTAAATGATATCAAGTGTCGGTCAAAATATAAATTTCGATCAACTTATCGATCAGTTGACTCATCGTTTCAACTAAAACACAAAATGTGATTTTAAGAAGCAGAAACTAAGAGTATTAAGGGTCAAGTATGATATTTTTAATATAATTTTATTATTCAGAATACTACTACTACTAGGCTATACTAATTATAATAATACAACTACAAAAATGAAAAATGCTGAAGTGACAGTTGAATTGGTAGGGCTGAAAGTTGCATTTCTAATTAAATGTTATTGAATGAAGTTGAAGTGTAAATTTAATGCATGAGCGCTAGGGAAGTTGAAGTATAAATTGACGTAAACATGCTCAAATGAGTCAAAAAGTCAAATAAGCAGCTGAACTTTGAGCACTGAAATCAGTTGCAATGACGGTCAGAGGTTGCGGATTGATTTTTTGTACATTGACTTTTACTCTGTAATCATCAGATGTAGTCTTTCACCTAAATATTCTTTGTGTGCATAAGGCTGCTGGCATCACCAGAGGAAAACTCAATCTGGGTCATTTGAGCTCAATCCGTTGGATTAATGTGAAAGGGTCACACAGGGAAGCCTGTGCATATGGTGAGAGTGACTTGCCAATTGTGAAGAAGACACTTAAAAACAACTGAATACAACAAAAAATACAACAGGAGTTAGATGAAGTCACCACTGCCAACATGGAAAACAGCTGATAAACTGCAAGGAATTAGAAAGGGACGAGCTAAAAGTAAAACTGTGGTTATGGGAGTGCAATAGGAGGGATGCAAAAGCAATCCAACATTGACTCATGTTAATGATCACAATGTTAGTTCATTTTCAGGAGGAATTGCATTATAATCACTTAGTCGCTGAGTAATTTCTTCATTTCCCTGTGAGTCATTTTCCATCTTATGCGTTAGTCTACTGTATGTGTAAGCTAAGAACAATAACTGACATACAGCAGGATAAAGCCTCTATAAGCTTTTGCCTTTTACATTGCTTAATGTTTCAGGTTGATTTGTTTAGGTTCAGTAGCTTATAGACACACAAAAAACATGATTATTGAGTCTCCTTCCTGTAACTTTGGCATGTACTTGTCTGTATTCTACCTCTGTGGTGTTTTCTGCCAGTTAAAAAATGCTGAATTATGTTTATGTTTAATGTTTGACATAAATTGAAATTACATTTAAAAAACATAAATACATGTGAGGATGTGGTAATGGCTGACATGAAAAACCACACCCAAAGGACATACCAAAGGTAAAATGTAGACATACAAAATCACCGATACATTTTAAGTATTAGTATTTAAGTTTCATACAAAATAAGTGTAGATTTATATTTAAGAATAACAAAAATAGAGAGAATTAGATGCAGAGAAACAGAAGTAATCACCACAATTTGAGCATCATGTAAACACCATTTCATTCTGTTTACTGCATGTTTCTCCCTTTTACCCATAAAACCTTGTGCAGTTTTCTGAGCTCAGACGTTGCTGGCTGTTAGATTGCCCTAGAAGTTGATCATTAAATTTTCAATCCTAAAATGCGTCAGTAGCAAAGTTGCTGAATATAACTTTGAGGAGATGCTCTCTCTTCTTACTTCCTGTCAGGAGAATTTGCTATTACATTTTGATGTAGCCTACCTAGAGTATGAACACACAGTATGTACAGGGAATCATGGCATGTGGCCAAATTACACCTTTGATTGGACCATTACCTGGTCCAATCAAAGGTGTAGTTTTGAAAAGAAATTGTTCGATTTGATGGTCAATAACAATTCCAAATCTTGCCAAACATGCTAGAACTGCCGATGTTGTCCCTTGCTGCAGCAGCATTTTATCTGTAATCTGCTCCGTCCTGAATTCTGTGTTCCTTCCAGTGGTCCACTGATGGATTCTTAATTAGATATCCCAATAACAAGAGTTCATCTCTGATTATAGACCTTCAATCAGGCTGTAAACCCAGCAGTAACATTTTCATTTCTCAATTTGCCATTGCTCAGTGTTGTTTTGTGATTTCTTTCCCCCCATGAAATGCATTGAATTGTACCACATGGTGCACCGCTCTGCCCTAAACTTTTCTTTGCTCTTTACACAAAATTCCTTTCAGCTGGTTTCAGTCAAGAGTGTGTCTCATGCTGGTCTACATGTTGTTTCAGAGATTTTTTCACTTTTCCTCTTTTCCTGAGAAGAATCAATCATCTATAAAACACACTTTCATTGAAACATAAAATATTTAGCAGTTCTTCACACCAAAGCACCTGCAGGTTGGACACAAATGATTTATTTGGCCTAACATTTTCTTTTATATCTGTCGAAGGCTGTTTATTGTTATTTCACCCAATAAGCCAGCCCTGTCTCCTAAAAATGACATTCCCATACAGCAACACTGCTTTTTCAGTTACATTTCGAGGTAAGGTATTTTGTCCCGGATAACGTTTTGATGTTTCTAATCCAAGTCTGTGAAAGTCCGCGGAGGTCGGGCTGAATGGGTCAAACAAACACAGGACTGGAGACCACCGTTTGTCTCCCTTGGGAAACCAAAAGTCAACGCAATGACTATTTTCAATACGTACAAGCTCTTCTGTACCAAATAAAGCTGCGAGGGCTACATAGCACTCAGTTGGCACTTTCATCTCAACAAAACCATGCACTGCAGTCTGTGAGAATTCACATGATCCTCACAGTTGGAAACTGTGAACAATACGTTTTCAGATCGTAGATGAAAACACAAACATTGGGGCTCAGATTATGGAAGTATGGCGCTCCCAAAACCTAAACAGAAACTTCAGACAAGCTTGCACTGTTGAGGTAGAGGTGCGGTTCTCTGGGGAGGTCAAGGGAAATATGTTTTTTGTCTCATGACAGCGTATAGTTTACACCGATGGGATTTGGGGCGAACATAATCCATGAGATGAAGAAGAAAAGAATCCAAACATTGCTATTGTTTCATGAACATGTGTGTTAATAATAAAACTGCTAAACAATTTGACAATGTCTCTTTTGATGGGACATCTATTGTGTTGCTATTTAAAGCTCTTTTATCTCTATTTCTTTAGTGCTGAATATCCAAACAATATAGCAGCAGCTTGGTTGCACTTTAGCACAGATCCACAATCCAGTTTAGAACAAGAGCTCTCCGTTTCTCTCTGTGTCAAATGTTGAGACGCACTGCATGGATTACTGGTCAGGGCAGAATTTGAAGCAGGGCAAAGAGGACAAAAAGAGTGAACAGTTTCAGTATCCCATATAGGCATTTAAGTCAGAGACGGTTTAGAACCGAGACGACCCAACTCAAGAGTAGTTTCCTGTATCTGTGTCACGTGGGCTCCGCCATGGCCGCGCCTATTTAGGAGACCAGGGCAGGTCCTGAGTGTATTGATTCCAATGGGAGAAGTGAACGTGAACACAGATTATGAGCGATTCTTTCGCACCATAGTCACCAAAGTAAACACTGGACCCATTCTTCACAAGCCACATATCTCCAGAACATTCTGACACAAAAATGGCATTTTCAGACAGACACATCAGGAGAAAATTAACTTTGGACCAAACTCTCGCCAGATCTGGCAACACAGATAAGCTAACATCATGACCGCACTAACAAAACTAATCTCTTAGATGCTAAATATGTCTTTTAGCCGTGTAAATATATAATGTTAGCAAAAGAAAATACTAATAAATTATACAAATATAACTTTCCATCCATCCACATGACGTTCAATACACTTTCAAACGAGGCCACGCCCCTTTAGGACACAGGAAGTGTGTGCCTTTTCACACCATTGGCACTGCTTGAAATCTTTAGTATAGAGGATCTATACATATATAGCTCTCCATTTAAAAATCAAATAGCATAGCACTGAATTCACAATGTGAACGCTAGTAAAGTCCAATCATATTCATGCAGGTGTATAGTGCAAACATTATAACCCGACACCATCACTGTTTACTCAGCTACGTCCACCTCCCCCCAAGTGGTACTGTTGATACAACCAGGATGTCCTTTTCATGTGTTTGTTAAGGATTAACCCTCTCAGCCGAATCCTAGTCACTGCTTGGATTCTTTAAGAGTATTTCATAATACTCACATGACGAGCTCTGACTTTAACAATAGCTCACATTCATGGACACATGTTTAAATGTATACTGTGGACGTAGAAGTGCTCAGTCACCTAGTGGTTCCACTTAGAGCTTTGGCTTCTGTATCGCGTGGGGCATCCAGTGGGAATTGTAAAATGCTCTTACGTAAATCCTCATTAGGACAAACAGCCTTTTCTGTTCGAGGGATCAATATGTGTGAATTTGTTACCTGCTGAATTTAAAAATGATCCTGACTGGCATTATTTTAAACTTCATCTGTAGCCATGAATAATCTGATGCTCCTGCTGTATGGTGATTTTTTTGTATTAGTCTGTGTTTTGTATTGTTTTTGTCTGTATTTCCTTGTGAGTTTCTGCATTTTAAGGAGTGTGTATATTGATAAGTTTGTGTTCTCTACTGTCTTTTATATAAGTGTTGAGTTATTGTATTTAAAAAAAGGTTCATCTAGGGACGTACACTGCAAATCAGCTAAGGTTATACATGTTGTGGTGTGTGGCATAGGTCTATGCTACATACTTGTCCCTATACAAATAAACATTGGAAAAAGAAAAGTTACAGCACTCGTTACATGACACACTCATGTTAACGAGCGTGCTACGCTAAATGAAGAATAATTCTACTTTAATAGTATTACATCTAAACTTACAGTACATTATATTTTTAGGTCACTTCAAACCAATTTGAGCATAAACCACACAGTCTTACAAAAACACAGTGTTTGAATGGGATATAAATGGAAGAGGTAGGATTCACTTAAAATATGTAATGGTTACCTGGTGGACTATTATCCACAGTGACAGTTTAAAAAAAGAAGTTATTATAACATTACTTACATGTGATGTGGAAGTGAAGTAGAATATCATCACATTTGGATTGGAATCCTACAGAGGCAATCTTAAAAAGATATTTTGAATGGATACTTTGTTTCGCAGCTTTAAGATGAGTACAAAGATGATGTGACAAAAGCATAGTCTATTTGTTGTTGGTCCATTTTAATTGGTCTGGTGTTTGGTGGTTTGGCGTTTGCCACATGTATGTGTAAAGCATTATTTTGCTTCTTGATTTACATTTATGTATTTATACGTTTTTTTTCCTTCAATGGAACACTAATAATCCATCCATCCATCCATCGTCGTCCGCTTATCCGTGGTCGGGTCGCGGGGGGAGCAGCTCCAGCAGGGGACCCCAAACTTCCCTTTCCCGAGCCACATTAACCAGCTCTGACTGGGGGATCCCGAGGCGTTCCCAGGCCAGGTTGGAGATGTAATCCCTCCACCTAGTCTTGGGTCTTCCCCGAGGTCTCCTCCCAGCTGAACGTGCCTGGAACACCTCCCTAGGGAGGCGCCCAGGGGGCATCCTTACCAGATGCCCGAACCACCTCAACTGGCTCCTTTCGACGTGAAGGAGCAGCGGCTCTACTCCGAGCTCCTCACGGATGACTGAGCTTCTCACCCTATCTCTAAGGGAGACGCCAGCCACCCTCCTGAGGAAACCCATTTCGGCCGCTTGTATCCTGGATCTCGTTCTTTCGGTCATGACCCAACCTTCATGACCATAGGTGAGGGTAGGAACGAAAACTGACCGGTAGATCGAGAGCTTTGCCTTCTGGCTCATCTCTCTTTTCGTCACAACGGTGCGATAAACTGAACGCCCCCGCTGCGCCGATTCTCCGACCAATCTCCCGCTCCATTGTCCCCTCACTCGCGAACAAGACCCCAAGGTACTTAAACTCCTTCACTTGGGGTAAGGACTCATTCCCTACCTGGAGAAGGCACTCCATCGGTTTCCTGCTGAGAACCATGGCCTCAGATTTAGAGGTGCTGATCCTCATCCCAGCCGCTTCACACTCGGCTGCAAACCGATCCAGTGAGTGCTGAAGGTCACAGGCCGATGATGCCATCAAGACCACATCATCTGCAAAGAGCAGCGATGAGATCCCCAGCCCACCGAACTGCAACCCCTCCCTACCACGACTACGCCTCAATATCCTGTCCATAAATACTACGAACAGGATTGGTGACAAAGCGCAGCCCTGGCGGAGGCCAACCCTCACCTGGAACGTGTCCGACTTACTGCCGAGAACCCGGACACAGCTCTCGCTTTGGTCATACAGAGATTGGATGGCCCTGAGAAGGGACCCCCTCACCCCATACTCCCGCAGCACCTCCCACAAAGTCTCCTGGGGGACCCGGTCATATGCCTTCTCCAGATCCACAAAACACATGTAGACTGGATGGGCATACTCCCAGGCTCCCTCCAGGATCCTTGCTAGAGTAAAGAGCTGATCCGTTGTTCCACGACCAGGACGGAATCCGCATTGTTCCTCTTCAACCTGAGGTTCGACTATCGGCCGAACCCTCCTTTCCAGCACCTTGGAGTAGACTTTACCAGGGAGGCTGAGAAGTGTGATACCCCTGTAATTGGTACACACCCTCTGGTCCCCCTTTTTGAACAGGGGAACCACCACCCCGGTCTGCCACTCCTTTGGCACTGTCCCAGACTTCCACGCAATGTTGAGTAGGCGTGTCAACCAAGACAGCCCCTCCACACCCAGAGCTTTCAGCATTTCTGGACGGATGTCATCAATCCCTGGGGCTTTGCCACTGTGGTGTTGTTTGACTACCTCAGTGACCTCCACCAGGGAAATTGACGACAATCCCCTGTCATCCTCCAGCTCTGCCTCTAACAAAGAGGGCGCATCAGCTGGATTTAGGAGTTCCTCAAAGTGCTCCTTCCACCGCCCTATTACCTCCTCAGTTGAGGTCAACAACGTCCCACACTTACTGTACACAGCTTGGATAGTTCCCCGCTTCCCCCTTCTGAGGTGGCGGACGGTTTTCCAGAAGCACCTTGGTGCCGACCGAAAGTCCGTCTCCATGTCTTCTCCGAACTTCTCCCACACCCGCTGCTTTGCCTCTTTCACAGCAGAGGCTCAAAGCTCTCGATCTACCGGTCAGTTTTCGCTCCTACCCTCACCTAAGGTCATGAAGGTTGGGTCATGACCGAAAGAACGAGATCCAGGGTACAAGCGGCCGAAATGGGTTTCCTCAGGAGGGTGGCTGGCGTCTCCCTTAGAGATAGGGTGAGAAGCTCAGTCATCCGTGAAGAGCTCGGAGTAGAGCCGCTACTCCTTCACGTCGAAAGGAGCCAGTTGAGGTGGTTCGGGCATCTGGTAAGGATGCCCCCTGGGCGCCTCCCTAGGGGGGTGTTCCAGGCACGTCCAGCTGGGAGTAGACCTCGAGGAAGACCCAAGACTAGGTGGAGGGATTACATCTCCAACCTGGCCTGGGAACGCCTCGGGATCCCCCAGTCAGAGCTGGTTAATGTGGCTCAGGAAAGGGAAGTTTGGGGTCCCCTGCTGGAGCTGCTCCCCCCGCGACCCGACCACGGATAAGCGGACGATGGATGGATGGCTATTTCATGTCTCATATAGTCTTCTCACTTACAGTTTGGTCGACATAAAGCACTAAAACAAAGTCAGCAAAAAAGTTCCGTAGCCATCATAGAGTTTAGCAAATACAAACACAGAAACGTTGTTGATGCACCACTGGAGGCAGCGTTGATGCTGATACTGCAATGCCTGGCGACTGGAATCCAAAGAAATGTCATTTAGGGAGCATTGCTACCTTCTCCTCATGTTCTTTTCTCTCTTCCTTTCTTCTTGCCGCTTTATTATCTTGACAGATTTTGCGCCTAAACTAGCAACCATCATTGCATATCTGTAGGCTATATGACAAGAAAATAATAAATTATTCATTTAATTGAATATGTTTTTTTTAATAGTTTTGATAGTTTATGGAGAATAAGGATATTGTTATTGATTGCTACTGACTACTTTATCCCCAAAAATGAAAACCATGATAGAGACAGGGTTGCCTTTTCGAAGGCTTATACAGCAAATGGCACCATTTTTTATTTAATGTGAGTTCTTCTTTGAACACAAGTGTATTTCCGAGGTGGCAATTTACATCACTTCCAAGGGCTCTCCACAGCACATGGATAAGGAGCCACTAATGGACATATGTCCCACCAGCAGGGGGCGGCATGGTGAATGAATCCAAAAGGTCACAAATGAGCCTTGTATCCAACCACAGTGGAGAATTTGTTCAGGTTCATTCCTTTATGAGGGCAGAGGACATTTTTTTTCCCCAGAGTCTCATAAAGCTGCACCTTTCCCATCCTGGTTAAACACGTGTTATTTAAAATATTAGATATAAAATGTCTCAACTTCTAAGCTGGTCAAGAAAACTGTGAAATATCTGCTGCTTTTCAGTTATTAGCAATCAAAGAGCACCAAAGCTATACCATATCAATATATCAACTGAATGTGTGACATATTGGCTATGTGGCTGTTATGAGCACTGGCGGAGGTGAATCTGTAATGTTCAGCAGGCAGCACGGTTATGTTTAAGTCCAACTAAACACCACAGCAGCCAACCATTAATATTCATACGGGACATTTACTGTGAGTGCACCCAGCTGAGAACCCTAGACACATCTATATTTATACATTTGTGTTGTGTGGATGAGCTTGTGCAAACACACGCTGAGCTATATTTTAAATTTGAGTGGCGATCCCAAAGTTTTCAAGGACGTCAGATATGCAATGTACTTAATCAGAAGAATGTGTGGATAGATATATTTGACAATGAATGGATTTGTTGTTTTATTTGTATGGTGTGAAGGTAAAACCATCAAACAAATGTGTTGTGGATTACAATAGTTCACTCAAAAAACAACATTGTAGCTTCAATAAAGCGTTGAAACATGCAAATACAAAAAAGATTGTGTGGAGGAAATTTCACATAACACTGAAGCAACTTAAAGAAATGTTTAAGAAGAATTTTTGGAAGTTCTCTCACCTATAATCATCTACAATAATGGCCTTGTTTTTTATCATGCAGCACTAGCACACATGATTTGCATTTGATGATGAACTTTACACTAGGCATAAACGCTTCATAGGAAGAAATAGGTGCACTTCTCCAGCAGGGAATTTCCGTTGGATGTTCTGTTTAAAAAAAAAAAAAAGAGACACTGCAATATGTTTGTTGTCATTAATTTTGTGAATTATATTTACAGCTTAACTAATATTTACAGCTTAACTAAATTGCTGACATTATTCAATGTGAAGCCTTTAACAGAGTATGTATGACAGCATACAGCTCTTTTTTTAGAAGGACGTTAACAAATTATTCTAGTATATAAAAAGTATAAAGAGGCTTTATTGTCAATTACTTACATGTCAAGACATACAAGGAATCGAGAGTACGTTTCTCACTCTCCCACGGTGAAACATAAAGTGCACAGACAACAGATAGACAGACATTTCCCTATTCTACAGTGAACATATAAACATATATGAAGTAGCAGCAGTAGTAGTAATATAATATAATAAATAATGGTAAATAAATTCTGAATACTAAAATGTATATATGTACAGCAGCAGGTGTGTGCAAATTTCAATGCAATGTAATAGTAATATTGAATAATAACGGTAAGTAAATACTAAGTACTAAAAAATAAATATATGTAGCAGCAGGTGTGTGCAATTTGCAGTGCAGAGGTCAAGAGTTTTCAGTCAGGAGTGTTAACAGTTCTTAGTTCAGGGTTTTTTGTTGTTTCCTTGTTGGGGAGTGTGTGTGGGTGGGGGTTGAGGGGGGATGGGGGGGAGTGGGTATAGTCCAGACTGTCTTCCTATACTCCTGCCAGCCTGGTGGTTCTGCTGGCTGGGAGCCGGGAGGGGAGAGAGTTTAGCAGTCTCACCGCTTGGTGGATGGAGCTGTTGGTGAGCCTGGTAGTACGGGAGCGGAGACTTCTGTATCTCTTTCCGGAGGGCAGGAGGCTGAACAGGCAGTGTGCGGGGTGGGTTGCATCGTTGACAATTGTGATGGCTTTTCGTGTGAGGCGGGTGGTGTAGATGTCTTGCAGGGAGGGGAGTGGTCTACCAACTATCCTCTCAGCTGTTCTCACAATGCGTTGTAGAGCTTTTCTGTTGTAGTCAGTGCAGCTACCACCCCACACAGTGATGCAGCTGGAAAGGATGCTTTCGATGGTTCCCCTGTAGAATGTGGTCAGGATGGGTGGTGGAGCCCCTGCCCGCTTGAGTTTGCGCAGGAAGTAGAGGCGCTGTTGTGCTTTCTTGGCCAGTGATGCAGTGTTGGTTGTCCAGGAGAGGTCCTCACTGATGTGCACCCCCAGGAACTTGGTGCTGCTCACCCTCTCTACAGCAGCGCCGTCGATGGTCAATGGGGGGAGACCGGTGTGGCCTCTCTGGAAGCTGACAATAACCTCCTTGGTCTTGCTAACATTTAGCAGGAGGTTGTTGTCTCTGCACCACGTGGTCAGGAGCTCAACCTCTTTCCTGTAGTGGGTCTCATCGCCCTTGGTGATGAGCCCCACCAGTGTTGTGTCGTCCGCAAACTTCACAAGGTGGTTGGAGCTGTAGGTAGGTGTGCAGTCATGTGTCAGCAGGGTGAAGAGCAGCGGACTGAGCACACAGCCTTGTGGAGCCCCCGTGCTCAGGGTGATGCTGTGTGAGACATTGTTGCCCACACGCACAGCTTGAGGCCTCTGGCTGAGGAAATCCAGCAGCCAGTTGCAGAGGGAGGGGCTGAGTCCCAGTCTGTCCAGTTTGTAGATGAGTTGTTGTGGAATTATGGTGTTGAACGCTGAACTGAAGTCTATGAACAGCATTCTCACATATGAGTCTTTCTTGTCCAGGTGAGTGAGTGCTGGGTGGAGGGCAGAGCAGATTGCATCCTCTGTGGATCGTTTCGCCCTGTATGTGAACTGGTATGGGTCCAGGGTGGTAGGCAGGGTGGATTTGATATGTGACATGACTAGTCGTTCAAAGCACAGGGACAGGAAGAGACAGGAGGATAGTAAGAAAACAATTTTTAAAAACGAAAGAAAGAGGCATAATGTAAGAAGACTTCTATTTCTCATTCTGTTGATAGACTCAGCATCAGAATCATCTGCAGACTCACAAATCATGATGGAAACCACTGATCCTTGTCAAATTGGTCAAAGGTAAAACAGCTACAATGAATGTACTACTTTTCAGGGATAGTCCCTCTTTCCAGGAGGACATGAATGCAGATAAATCAAAGGAGGAGATTTAGATAAAGAAAAGCACACATACAAAAAAAAAAAATCAAAGAGGGGTTCAGAAGCTCCGAGCCAAGACAGACAGGGACTGACAGACACAAACTAACTCACTACTGTGAGCAAACTAATCTTTACCTCTAGAGGTCACTATGTACCAGAAATCCCCTACACACACACTCTCTCTCTCTCTCTCTCTCTCTCTCTCTCTCTCTCTCTCTCTCTCTCTCTGGTAGAAGAGCAGCACAGTGCTCTCACATCACCACATCACGTCTCACATTATAATTCTTCCTCTGCTGGCTGGTGTTTAAGGTTACAGCCTGTGTTTCTGATTTAAAGCTGTATTCAAACCACGCGGGGGCTGTGTGACTGATGAGACCACCAAAGGAAGAGAAGAGGCTCTTTCCACACCTTGATGTTTACCTTTCCTGTCAGCTTGTTTCCACAAAGCCAGCGAAGACCCCGACTGTTTGGGTCAGAGGGACTCCAGCTGGGGAGGGCTGCATTCTCACCTCAACACCTCCCTCTGGTGCGTGTGTGTGCGTGTGTGTCTGTGTGTGAGAGAGACATCCTACACCTGTCTCATGCTGCTCTACACATCCATCTACTGCCACAAACCTCTCTTTCTTTAGTCCACTTTTCATACAAATGTCAGTAACGCCGAACAAGACAGAAGAGTGGAGACTCAAAAGTTCATTCTTGGCCTTGGAAACTGTAGCTGACAAAACAATTTCACCAGAAAGTCTGTCGAACAAAGCCTAGCTAGACGTTTCCCCGTTTCCAGTCTTTATGCTATTGTGATACGGACTAAGGGTACAAACAAATCAAACTTAGTCCTTAGTGGACCAAAAATTGGACCAACAGTGCGCCATCTGACATTACCTGTCACACATTGTGGAATTTGTTTTGTATGTCTGAATGTGCTAATAAAACAATGTATCACAAAAAAAAAGAAAATTGGACCAAAAGAAAAGGGACTAAGTTCGTTTTGTGTTCATATTAGCTGTGTTCGAAACCCTCATACACTCACTCACTATTCCCTATATAGTGTTGTATTAAATAGTGAACTATATAGGGAACGGCCAAACCAGATTTCGGACACTCACTATTGATGTAGCATATTACATTTTCACTGTTTAGAAATGAAAGCCCGCTCCATTTTTCCATTTCTGTTTTTGCGGGGCTTCCGCTTCTTCTTTTCCTCGGGGAAAACACGGCTGCGTTGCATTGTGGTATTCGGGAGTAAAATGTAGGGTACATTGTATGTACACCACACTCAAATTAGCAGTGCATTGTGGGTATTTTACAGTGGACTATATAGTGAATGAAATTTACCGTGGAGAATTCGTACACCACTACAAAACGGCAAACGCACTATATAGTGCACTATTTCCATGACAGGGAATGGTTAACTTGAAAGAGGACTCAGCTCTCTTTCTGGTCCCATTTCAGCTCTGATGGGGCCTCAGGGCTAAAAACACATTGGCAAAAGGCAAAACCAACCTGACGCGTGCTGTGTTCACAATGCACAGGTGAAGAAAACCTCAATGCGGACTTGAAAGCAAACCGTACTCAGACCACCTCCCGAGGAGGTCTGAGTACAGTTTGTTCCAGAGGGGTCTGAGTCCCTTTAGACTGTGCACATGTGCACAAAAAATGCTGAGTAATATAGGTTGGAGTTCTTTTGGAGGGCTGAAACGGCAGTGTAAAAGACACCCCAAGTCTATAAACACAGGTGAACCTAAATAACGAAGCCAACAGTCAGTCAGTGTGAGCCAAATTGCCGTAACAGGCTGGTTTATTACAAGAAATCCGGGTGATAAAATAATAAAAAGTAAATAATTGAAGTGTCTTGCAGCAGAGTTGTGGTGAAGCAGTCAGCAGGCCGATGCACTGGAAGTATGCCATCAGTGGAAAAGCCAAACTATACACAAAATAAGCCCCTTTGTCCTTAACAAAGAAAAACACCAAAACTACTAACAGTGCCACAGCAAACCTTAAACGATATCATCCCTAGATAAGAGTGATATGAATCTTCCTAAGACAGCGAATAAACACATTTCCCAAAACACGTGTGAACATACCTAGACGGTGTAAATGATGGGGTACTTGTGCTCATCTTATGGGGCTGTGGTAATGCTATCAAGTAGCTATAACAAGCAATGGTGAACTGGTAGGGAATAAATGAGACAATGTGAAAATATCAATATGTTAAAGGAAAAGGTTTCATTTTTCAACAAGCTATCTCCTGAAAATATGATGTTACTAACCTACTAAACTGCATTCTCAATTACGTTTCGAGGGAAACATGTTTTCTCCCAGATTACACGTCCTCATATTAGTGAAAGAGCGACAGGCCCACATTGTAAAACGCCGGTCACATTCTGAACGTGAATTGAAACAAAAGTACTTGGTGAGGTAAAAATAAGTACATAAGTTAAGTATGTTATAGGTTAAAAGAAGTCAACATTGTCTTTTGGTTTCACACAGGACACAAACAGGGGCCTCCCGGGTAAAAGTCCCTTTTTCTTTGACCCATCCATCCATCCACCCCGAGCTCCTCTCTACGTGGAATTTGAACACAGACTTTGATCAGAAACATGACACGTCAAAAACAAATGTAATCCGGGACAAAATAAGTTTCCCTTGAAATATAATTAAGAATAAAGTTTAGTTGTATGGGAACCTCATCATGACCAAAAGTAGCAACCCCTGGAAATTTGCCTTGGTAAACATGCTAAATTAGATTTTGTTCAGTGTATTCTGCCAGGTTTAAAGTGTTCCGTAAATTAGCTACAAAAACAGACTTGGCTGGTACTTTTGGGGGGGGGGTAGTGGACAGTTTGAAGTGCTGTATAGGCTTGATGCAGCAGTATACAAATACTGTATTTAGATTTTATTAAAGCGTAACTCTTGCCAAAATGCAACCAAGGGTCTTTTTGTGAATATAACCGAGTCAAACTTCCGTTTAAAACCATAATTAGGACGGAAACGCCACTTTTAAGATTGACCGTATTCTCGTTTTTCGGTCAAATGGCCTTTTGAATGGGAGTGCTAGGGGCACTTCTATGATAGCATCAACATCACTATTTTTAAAACACTAAGAGGCCTCGATACATGAAACTTTGCTCCAAGTATCTCCAGGGGTTCTACACATGAACTCAGCATTGAGAACATTGTTTATGTTTACTAAAAAGAAAGGTTTTGTTCTGTGTACACAAACAATGTTGTCAATGCTGGAGTTAATGTGTAGAGCCCCTGGAGATACTTGGAGCAAAGTTTCATGTTGTGTCGAGCCTTCTTAGTGTTTTAAAAATAGCTATTTTGATGTTATCATAGTAGTGCCCCTAGCACTCCCATTCAAAAGGCCATTTGACCGAAAAACGAGAATATGGTCAATCTTAAAAGTGGCGTTTCCATCCTAAATATGCTTTTAAACGAAAGTTTGACTCGGGTGTATTCACAAAAAGCCCCTAGGTTGCATTTTGGCGAGAGTTACGCTTTAAGGCCATGTCCACACGAAGACGTTTGGATGCAAACGCATCCGTCTTCCCTGGATTCGGTTCAAGAAAAGTCGCGTCCATATGAATCCATTTGTAAATCACTCAACACGCTACTTCATATTCCAGGCCTGTAGGTACAGACATTAACCAAAAGCGAAGAAGAGCAGTCTTCAGTCACTTCCACTTCCTTTCATAAAATGACTAGCTAGTTCTCTTAATACATCCATGGACCAGACTTTAATAACTTTCACCACTGCTCGTTATATAAAGGCCACCGCTAGAAAACGTGTCTTTGTTTACATTGTATAATGTGCTGTTGGATTGCTTTTTATTTTGCAATTCTGTCTGCTAGCTAGCTAGCAGAGCTAACGTTAGCTTTGCTAGCTAACATCGGCAGTCAAACAAACATCAATGATCCGATGTCTTTTTGATAATCTAGCTACACGTTTTTCTTGCGGTAGCCTTTCTACAATAAGCCGTGCTAAAAGTTACTATAATCCGTTCAAGGAGTTGATAAACAGACAGATTAGCTAGCTAGTTGATAAATTGTCTACTTCCACTTTATAAACAGCATTGCGTCCCTGCTAGAGCGGTCAGCTAGGTTGAAGGCAGCAGGCTGTGAGGCCGATGTGTGTGGCGATGACATCATCGATACACACATATGCAGGTTTTTTTTTATTCACCCTGGGACCAGGTTTCAAAAAAGTGCGTTTACAGGCAGTGCGTTTACAGGATTCATATGGACGATCGGCCCAATCCATGCAAAAGATGTGCGTTTGCATCAAAACCCGTCTTCGTGTGGATGGCCCCTAAGTAAAACAGGATTGAGTGTTCGACCAGGTATCTCCTGCCGCTCTGGAAACAAAGAGCTCAAGCCGGGCCTGAATGCCGTGCATCGTCAGTCACCAAACAATAGGTCAGGAAGGAAAAACAGAGGAGGTGAGAGGAGGAGGGCAAGCATTCAGGAGACAAGCAGCGGGAGGTTTGTGGAGGACAAAAGTTAGGTGGGGGGGGGCCGGGTTGAGTCATTGTGATGGTGCTCTGTCTGTCCCCCTCCTGATTACCTCAATGCTGAGCGCACACACCACACATAATCAAGCTGATTCGTCCTTGACTGACAATTGGAGGGGTGTTACCAAACCACAACTGATCGTTTCAACCACTTGTTGTTTGTGTACAATTTTACAGTTAAAAATTATAACTGCGTGGCCGGGTTGGATCAGTGGGTAGAGCAGGCGCACAAATACCTTCGAGGCTTATACCTCGATGCAGAGGTCTAGGGTTTGAGTCCGACCTGTGACGATTTCCTGCATGTCTTCCCCCTCTCTCTCTCCCCTTTCTCACCTAGCTGTCCTATCAATTAAAGGCGGAAAAGCCCAAAAAATAATCTTTATAAAAAAAACAGAGTCCTACATATCAGAAGAAAAGACAAAAAATGAAGACAAAGTGGATATAAGTGATTGGATATAGGTGTTACAACATGGAAATGTGAGTAAAAGTGACCTCCCTAAATTACAACAATAAGCAGTGTGGTGACGCTCAGACAGTGCTCAATCCAAACCCCTAACCCCTGTCCCTAACTGAAAACACATTTCCCCTGCAGGCTTTTTCCCAGTTATCTCCCATCAGATATGTTCATTTCCTCTAGTCTATTCACAATGAGTCACCTATTAACAGTTCATTGTTTTCAGCAATGACCCTTTTAACCCATCACTGACCTGACAGCTATGTGGTTTAATCTAACAAGTGTTCTTTGAAATGCAAATGTAACGACCCCCTCGCATGCCCGAACATCACAGCCCTGTCATACCAAAGCATACCTCGGTGTACTTTCCAGCTCTGGCCAGCAGGTGAGGAGGATCGGACATTTTGGAGATTTTGTTTATTTCACTTCACTTTGTTCATCCATGATGGATTTAATCGATTTTTTTCTTTCCTTTCAAAGGCAGTGATGTAGTTTGTCCTAGCCCAAAGCAAAATAAGGGAAACTGTCGCTTCTTTTATGTGCAATATCTATTAAACAAAAGGCTTTAACCTTCCTTTAGTTTCTTGTTTCAAGGCAGTTATGTTTCAATTAACTTGTAGATCAATATTTCATAAATAAGAAAAGGTTTATAACCTTGTCTTGAAGAAAAAACTAAACTTTAGCTAATGTTCAAATGATATTTATAAGGCACTTTTAATTATCAGAATATGTTATTGGAGTGTGGTAGCTCCCTCTGTTAAAAAGGGTTTTGGGAACTACATAAAGGCAAAGGAGCTGCTAACTCTAATAGAATTCCATCAGTTTAGTTTCAGTGCAGAGTTTGAGGGCCCCAGTAATCATTTCCATAGTCATATGTTGTCTGACATTTGGTTTTAACTCTTCGGTGGTCTGTTGATGTGAATAAAGTTTGATTTCCATAAACTAAATATGCTGATGCATCCCTCCATCCACCCCCAGTGTGTCCTCCCAACTGTTTAAACAGCTGGGCTTTCTTTATCACTGCTGTGGACCCACCGCTGATTCTTCACAGTGGGATAGGTACGTGAGGTGGGCAAAGTGAAGGTGGGGGGTCCGGGGGTTGGAGGCTCTCAGCAGGGAGGAGGTCTGGTGTGACTACTGCCTTGTTTGGCAGAACACAGAGTCAGGAGAGAGAGAGAGAGAGAGAGAGAGAGAGAGAGAGAGAGAGAGAGAGAGAGAGAGAGAGAGAGAGAGACGCGCCATCACCAGCAGACTTCCACTACTGCAGGAGTCTGATTAAATGAAGTTTGCCCTATTTTCTTATCGTCTACTGCACTGTGCCGGGCCTATTTAGTAAGTCTATCCATGTGAAACATGCATACACACTAATTAAGTCGAGCACCAGAGTACGTTTGCAAAGTAAATGTCAGTGAGGAAAAGTGCAAAAAGGTTGATTGGGAAGTTAAATTAGATATTGAACTGTCTGCATTTGGGTCAGTGTGTCTCGGCACAGAAGGGTTATTACTGGATAAAAAGCACCACAGTCTAACAAATACAGGAAAATTGTGTTTCACATGAGGTGCAATTCCATCTCAGGGTGAACGATAATTACAATCCATACTAACCTCAGGCAATAGTCCTAGATACTCTGAACCCAATGTGAAGCCATTTATGCTGTGTTTGCTGTTTTTTCTCTCTGCATTTAGATAACTGATATTGATATCAGTAATGATTTGCATATTAGGAGTGGAATGTCCCTTTACAATGGTGTCAGGAGCAAGATTGTCAAGTTCACGATTAGTAACCTGCTCCAAGCTGTTGAGAAAAACTGGGTCCCTTCTGCTTGGTTTCAAACAGTGTGTGTGTGTGAGTGTATGTGTGTGTTTTAGGAGGGGGGTGAAATTATGGGGTGAAAGGACGCATGTTGACGAATGATATGGCCATCAGCCTGGGCCACCACACTCTATGCCAAAGTCAGTCGTCCCATTAATTATAAGAGGCAGTCATCCTAACCGAGCGCCACACACTGCCTCATTTATCCCCGCTGACCAGTTCACACAGCAGACATTTTGTTTTCGGGCTCCGAGACTTGTAATTGGCAACGGCCACACAACGCACACCTTAACACGGGCCACTTTGGAGCCTCTCAGCCAGCCGTCAACATCAACCTCACACAGGCTTAGCCTTGACAACACATACACTGTTCTGACGTTTAAATGCTCCTGTGTTGGGGCAGTGAGGACATGAATATGGCTCGACAAGTGGAATGAGCCTGAACGCGGCGTGGCCCAAAGATCCTCTCCTCCTCAGACATGATGCACATGGACTTAAAGTAACAACCTCAACTGTTTTATGTTTCTGGTTTGTTTTGAATTATTAGCCAGACCTCCATCCCATTAAACTCGTGGAACTTGGGCGAAAATCAAGTTCAACAGTCAGCAAGAATAAAAGCAGAGACACAGATTGTTACAATAATACAAAAATGCAATAGCTGTTTTCTAAGAAACCAAAAGACTGACTAGTGTTGCTGACAAAAAAAATGGCCTCCTCAGAAATCCCAAAGGTCTCATTCACCAAATTCCTTGACAAGATTTTCTCTAGACCTTCATCTGTGAAGTTGATGTGGCAGCAGACAATATACATGAGATTAATATGGAATAAACAGAAGAAGAACTGGGCTGAATTGATTTTTTGGCCACTAAAGTGTCCTAAAGTTAATACAGTGAGTTGAATGTGTTAGCTTATTTACACATTCAGGAGAGAAGGAGCAACAATAGCATTCTTTTGGAGTCTTGTTTCTGGTCACTGAACTAACAATGCTAATATTCTAATATTCACTCAATTTATGTCTTTGTTTTGGTAAGTATCTGGCTGCTCCATGTTCCGCTATGTTCACCAGCTAATTGCTAACTCTGCCCGTTGTTTGGTGCTGGGCAGGTAGCTATAAAATGGAGTTGATGAGAGACGTGAGACTGAAGCAAAACAGAAACGTTGTGGGCCGTAAAAAACAAAACAATGACCTTAAAGACGCGAAAATGCTCCATAAAGCTAGGGGAACTGCAGAGTCGGGTGATAATATTTCATGGATTCAACCCCTTTCACGTTATGCATAGTAATGTCATTCATTGTTAATATAAAAAAAATATTGATTTGAGCAGCTTTAACATGAGCAGCTATGGCTCAACCAACAAAGAAAAGAGCCACATACAGAAACTAAAGCTTTATCGACAGAAAATCTAGCAGAGGTTACCATTTCATGCCACATTCAGTATTTATGAATGAATAACTGTCTCTCCCTTTAATCTGATGCATAAGCTGTTTTCTATTCTGCCCTTTTATATAAGCAATATCCATTAAAAAAAACACATATGCACACACAGACATACCTTCCCTGCCACTCTGCCCCTTTACTGTATGTTGTTGCTGGCAGAGAGCGATACCTGGAGCTAGGCATGATGGGTAGGCATTTTTCAGCACTTTTACTATTCTGAGCAAAATGTCTGGCGGCTGGCCACGCGCAGCATTAGCAGCTCGGCAAGCCCACTGCCAACATCTGTACGTGCTTCACACAGACTGGAGAGGTTCTGGCACTGTTACTCAACTGATGGAGCAATTTACAGCTCCACATACCTCTGAACTATCATCCAAACTGTCTGAGGGTGCAGGGTGGGGGCGCCGAGAGGGGTACGGGAGGTGTTTCACAGCCAGAAAAACATCTATCATGCAGGCGCCGCTGTGACCAAACAAATCAGTGGCGGCTAGAAAATATGATTTCACGAGGGGAGGAATGTGAGAGCTGAGGCAGCTTCACACTGTATACGCTTTGCAGACAGAGGGCATGGAGCGATCAGTGCCATCTGGAGATTCTATGTAAAAGGCCCCTTTTGGTGCTCAGGAGACATTTTAGAGTGTTCATAGTCTCGCATTGCCAGACCTTCCTCTACGGCGCTGTGGAGGAGGGTCTGGCTAGCCCACACAGCATTCTGGGATAGAAGAAAAACGTTTATTGGCATTTCTTTAAACCAATCCCAATCGTCTTGGCCAGCGCTGAGCACTGGACGGAGCAACGGTGCCTCTGCAAAATAGCCTCGGGAAGGAACTTGTTTTGGTGGAACGTGTTCGTTCAAAAGTTGTTTTAGTCGTGCAACAGAAAACTCAGATTGGACAGATAGTCTAGCTAGCTGTCTGGATTTACCCTGCAGAGATCTGAGTTAACCATAGTCCTCAGAAATCCACTGGAGTTTCGACGAAGAAAGGGAAAAGTGAGGGGCATCCGGACGAAAAATGAGGGACATCCAGCGCCACCGGAACTAACCCGTAAATGTAACGTCGTCGATATAGACTAGGCTGTTCAGAACTTCAAAGGAAAAAAAGAACAAGATGATTCATACTGGAAAACAGCGAAACTATCTCAAACTACGGTCCAATTTTTTTACCTCTTCAAGAAGAAGTAAGATTTTTCTCCTTGGGCTCTAGATTAAACAACTTGTCAAGCTAGAGGGAGGTGTTGTTTCTGTCTGGTGTTGGTTTCCAGTGTTAGGCCTCAGCAGAGGACACCATGAGGAAGCAATCAGCCCATCGATGAGTGGGCCTGTTGGGACGGTGTGATCCCCACCTCTGGTCTCCCCAAATCCTGCAGGAGTCTGCAGGGATCCAATCAATCACTACAAGCTGCAAAATACGCCGACATGCCATTCCTGACCCAGATTCCTGCTAAGTTTGTGTTTTTGTTTGCTTTTTCCCTGCTGAGACGTCAGCACACTGTGGCGCTGAAAAAGCAGCCGATTCCTTAAGGACAAGTAGGTTATTATCGGTGGTGTTGATCAGCTGAGTCTAGTGGGACATTTTCTCTATAAGGTTAGTTATTCAGCTGCAGACGAGAATTTGATTTCATTATGTTTGCAGCCAGTTTGTAGTAGATGAGCCAATTGGAATAACGCCACGAGGCACTCATGTTAAATTGAATTAAACTGCTCCTCGCACAAATACGCTTATATTAATGATGTAAGAAACCATAACAGCAGTATGTGGAAATAAAGTTCTCATCATTCTCGGGTGGATAACATTAAATCACCCTGACGTACGTTCTATACCATAAGTATAAAATCGATGCACTGTTCAACAGCCCAGTTCCTTTCTGGCACAATCCAATGTATTGACAACTTTTTAATAAAAAAAAAAAAGACTTAAGATAGGAGCAAATGGAGCAGCAGCAAAACTTTGAATGCTGGGATTTACATTAGAAAAGGCTGAATAGCTGTTACAGTCATGGACAATGTTAAATAAAACAAAGGAGGTAAACATCTGAGTCAATTATTATATTATATTATTTGTGTGTGCAGTATCTTATCTTTGAATGAATATACCTCACGTTCTGTGGGGGGGGGGGGGGGGGGTGCTCCTTTTGTAGCTGCCCCATTTGCCCTTTTTGAATACAAATGGGTTGGCTACCTGACCAAAGGTTGAGTCTCACACCTTCGATCAGCTGTTACAGAAGCAATAAACCATTCACAAGACAACTTAAAAAACAACAATAGAATTGCTCATCACCAATTACCCTCATTGTCAGAGCAAATAAAAGCCTCAAAGCAAAACAATTCAGTCTACTGATGTGTGTTTACTCAAAGTGATGTCTGGTACTGATGGATGGTGCATTACTTAGGCCTGATATGCTCTATGCAGAGCCTATGCCGTTGTGAGCCTTTAAGCCTGAGACACACGGAGCAGATAATCGGCTGTCGGACAGTCTGGCGAGGTCAGTGACTCGAGTCTGTTCGGTGTGTTCCGTGCCATCGTCCGTCGGAGGAGCTGTCAGCCTTCATTTTGGCCAACCCGACGTGTTCAGTTGGAGATAGGGCAGTCCGGACGCACCCGGAAATGGCGAGCAGGTAGCCTCTCAAAATCTGACAAAAATCTTTTAAACTGACCTTTGTCGATCTGAAATGAAGACAGATTCAGCAACCACATGGCCTATTTCTTGCTAAACATGTTTTCAAAAACACGTTTAGGTGAACTATCATCGTAAAATATGAGATCGTATTCTGAATGAGCCGCCATTGAAAAATCCAAAATCCGGAAGCAGCAGCCAGACCCACGTGATGCGTTCGTCCAATCAGCTGCCGGTTTTTATTTTTTGGGCGACAATACTGAGTAGTGCCGCCTACTGTTATGGAGACGTATTACGTCTGGAGACGTATTATGGAGACGTATTACGTCTCCATAACAGCGTCGCTTCGGTGTGTTCCGAGGCACTTTTTGGACCTCGGGGAGACAACGGATCAGTCCAACTGCACGTCTGGCCCGTTAGTGTGTCTCGGCCTTTATACCTGTGCGCTGGTGTGTCTGCGTCAAACTGCAATTACACTGCCAAAAACACTAGTTGGCGGCAGTAGTTGAAGAAGTATTCAGATCTTTTACTTTAGTAAAAGTACTCATCCTGCTTTGAAAATGTTACTTAGGTAAAAGTATGTAAGTATCATCAGGAAAATGTACTTAAAGTATCAAAAGTAAAAGTACTCAATGCACAGAGTACTCATATTTTAGAAACTGGAAACGACCCAAACAGTTCTGTCAATGAAATAATTGTTTAATCGGGTTATCATTTCAGCTGGACTTGTAGGCTGTTATATTGTTGGGTAGTTTAATTTACAATAAAACATCATATTTTATAAACTGCATGTGCATTTGTAAAGTAACTAGCATCTAAACCTGTCAGATTAATGTAGTGGAGTAAAAAATACAATATTTCTCTCTGATATGTAGTGGAGTAGAAGTAGAAAGTGGCATGAAAATGACACGTTATGGAACCCACGCAACTTCTAGGAAGACTCTTCAATAGCATTCACACGCTCCTATTGGCCAGGCGTCCATGCTTACGCTAGGTAATGTAACCCGATTTGTTGAGGTCATATCCCCTGACCAGTCGGCTATCCTAACCTTAACCACTCAAGATCAATGCCTAACCCAAATGGGCAGATAATTTCCTAACAACCAATTTGTAATAATGTCTAGTAAATCACCATTTAACACAATAGCCAACACTTAAAAACATTCTGCACTATTTATAGTTATTTATTTCTCTGTACGTCTTACTGTGACCTGTTCAATATGCCATTTCATATTAATGTATATATCTATATATATTCTCCCCACCTGTAAATACAAGTGTTTATAGCGTACATATTCATGTTATTACTCTCTTATTTTCCTATTTTTTTTCTTTGTGTATTTTTCTAATTTATTTATGTTTAATGTGTATTTTGGAACCTAGCTAGTTGTTACTAAAAACTTAGCATGGACTTTACTCACAAACTTAGTTGACTTGAGAATACCTGGAGCAACCAAATTGGTGATTGACGTTTCCTTAAATGTTTTAAATTGTGATCTTATGTGGTCGTATAGTGCCAAACCATAACATATTGATCCATCTGCTGAGAAAGACTCCCATCTTTTAATGAATACAGAGGAGGAATAAATAAGACAAGTCCTTTTTTTGTTTTTGGCGCACACTATGTCTTATCAAAGTATGTTCTGCAGCTTTCAAGCATCGCATACAAAGTGACTCATTGACATTTATTTTTTATTCATTTACCATCAAGATCAGTCTGACTTTCATATGTGTGTCAACAGATTAATGAGCTTGTGCCCTCACTGAGAAGAGGAAGTGTGAGCGGACAGTGAAAGTATGACCTTGGTCAACAGGAAATTGTTGAACACTTTGCCTGGGGGGACCCTGACACATCTGCCTGAATCCCATGAAGGGCCTTTTATTGTGGAAATGAAAAAAGAGCGTGCCCCTTTTAAATTGCAAATGAGAAAATATCAGCCGTCTTTCAAGTGCAGAATGTCAATTAAAGCCTCTGTTAGTGACTTTGCCTTTAAAGCAAATTAGGTTGTTTTGTGTCTTACAACAAGGTGGAATTTAGCCTTCTGTCCAATTAGCATTATTCATGAATTAAGTGCATGCTGGTTCCTGGTGTGAGGGAAAAGATCACTTAAACTACTTTAAAAAAAACTATTATTCTATTATCAAATCTTACCAAAAACTCTGTTTCAGCCACTTTCCCGATAACAAATGACTCAATTTGTTTCCAACAAATATATATACAAATGTAATGTTGGTTTGAATTAAACAATGCACCAAGCAGTGGATTATTGTGTCTGTACAGACAAACTAGAGCAGTGAAGTACTCAGATACTTATGTAAAACTAACAAGATCACATTGAAAAATACTCTATTGCTAGTAGAAATGAAACTATTAATCCATTACTTGGGTCGAATGTGAAATAAGCACTGGCTCCATTACCCAAATGTGTAAATATTGTTAATTTTCTTCATCCTCTTTGATAATAGACTGAATATATGTACCCCAACATGTTAATAAAGTTATATTGTCAATGCCAAAACTGCACTGAGGCACATTTGTAACTTCCCACATCTGTCAAATACCAAAAGTTGAAGAAATAAATTGCATTTGTTACTTTACCTGAACATGTGTCTGTGGTTTTTGAATTGAAAGTATTCTGCAAGTATTTTACATTCAGTCGTATTCATTTGCAATACTGTCTGCACAAATGTATAAAATCATAACTGAATTCATGTTTTATTTTTTTATATGATAGCCGTATATCTTAACTTTTTTTCTTCTTAGATTGTGCTTTTACTTATGGTGTGTTTTTCTTCTAGTTATTTAACGAGCATCGTTGGAGGTACCCGAGGCCGAAAATGTTCATTGCCTAAAACTACTTGTTATTCTGTTAAAGAACCTTGAACCCTGACTTGCTCTGTTGGATTGTATTACTTATTTACTTACTTATCACTTGCACTAGGCTACATGTCAATTTTCTGTAATTAACACTGAAAGTTAAAACCGATAACCCGAACACTAGGCATGAATATATTATAAAATAATAAAAAAAAAAATATATATATATATATAGCTACTGTATATATTTAAATTGTTCTGCCTGGCTGGTACAAACGTGCAGGAGGATTGAGAGGCCGCAGCATGGACTACATGTCCCATGCACCCCTGTGGTCCCTCCCCCCGCATACCTCTGCTGTGTGCTCACACTGCGCTGTGGGGATCCTGCACAGCACAAGTTGCCCCAACAGCAGCAGCAGCAGCGAGGCGCACAAGTTTGTCGACAGGAATGGGCAAGTTTCAGAGAAACGCTTTAATTTTCAATTTCACATCTACGATCCTGAGAACAACAAGGCATTGGATATAAGGATCGGGTGTGTTGATCAACCCGCACCAACATTTGGGATTTGTTTTGGGTGATTTCGCACTCTTTTTTTTGGATTGGTTGCGCTTCATCTGAAGTAACAACTGAACACGGCTGTTCTCTCGTGTGGCCAGAGGGGAAAATGTGTTCCTCTACGCAGGCTCGCAGTTTAGCAAGACTCGCCGTGGTTTTCCTACTGTTTGTGAAGCTCCAGCGTGGATCGGGTGCTAACACAAGGACGTGTCCCCCTCCCTGCGTGTGTATTGGGGGGCTTTTGGACTGCAGTCGGCTGAAGAGGGGCCAAATTCCAGACACGATCCCGGAATGGACAGTTCAACTGTGAGTCCAGTTAAAGAGCCTTTCTATACCTCATCACTGTCATGGATAATTGTTTTATTTGGAAGGTATTGCTTTGATTATGTTAATATATTTCCACACATATGCACGTTGATGAACAAATAGGCTACGTTCGGTTTACAGTGTTCCTTCAGCGCTGACGGGATGATACACATGGGTTGGTTGTAAACCACTTAAAGCATCTGGTGTTGCAGAAGACAACCACTTGATTGGCTTTGCTTTTCTTTTACTGTAGATCTGATTCAGTCTGCAAACTTTCTGCAAAGCTTTTCTGCCTCATCTGAAGGTACCGAATAACAAGAAGGTTCTCCTCGGGAGTGTGTGACTGAAAACCTTGCATGTTATTCGATTTAACACCTACAGTAGTAATTAGTCTAGTTATGTGTCAGGTTGTATTTATTGTATTGGTCCTTGCAGCAGCAGCAGCAGCAGCAGCATGTCAAGCTTCTTGAGGCCAGCAGGGAAGCACAAGCAGCCTTTCAATGTGTTTTACACATCAATGTGCTATTGTCAGTCCCTCCAAACCCCTTCATTGAAGTGTAAATAATAATGAATAAATCCTCCCAGTGTCTGCAGGTAGTGCTATGAAATCAGGCTGCATCATTGTTGGGTATGGTAGCAGCAGTAATGGTGCCAGTATTAGCTTTAGTGGTAATAACAACCCTATTAGTAAGTGTTAGACTCCAAGCTCCTAGCAGGTCACCTATAGTACACAAATTGCAACTAAAAGACATCCATAATGTTTGTAATGGGTTGACAGCGTGCTTACATCCACATTTGCAATGATTGGTGTTTGTTCAGGTTTCAGCTTCACAGACCTCGAGGCCTTCAAAGCCATAAAGGCATAAATCAGATGCTGTGTGTGTGTATGTGTGTGTGTAGCCTTGGACTGCTTCTTAAAGTAATATCATCTCCATTACTCTCCTGTTTGCCTTCTGGCTCCATAAGATGAGATGAGGCTGAGCTCGGCCTGTTGAAGCAGAAGCACCAAACAACTTTAATGGCATGTTGTCAGTGCGTTCTCCTTTACAGATAATTATTCTTACTGGATTTTTATAGCCTGCAGTACTTGATTTTTATTGAACGGTGTTAGGCCGTAGAGCTTGATTCACTGCCTGGTCAAAGCCGTTGCCCTGCTGTTGAATTTAGTTTTTCCTCTTTCTAAAATGTGCTGCTCTGGAAACTTGACGTTGCCAGAGAAAACAGACCCAGCCTGAGCCTCATAACCAAGGCCGGCCTTCCAAAGAAAATGAGAAAAAAAAAAAAAGTTCCATATGGGGGGGAAAATTCTTTTCACTCTGGCATGCTAATTTACGAGTGGCTCTCCAGCACATCTTAAACCGCCCGACCCTTTGTTTTCCAGCACCCCATTATTTCTGCTGAATTAGCAACTCCAGAGCCAGCGATGGTACTGATTAAGGAGGAGCGTGTAGGATTAGTTCGAAACAAACTCACAGAAAGAAAAGGGGGAAGGAGAAAGTAGGAGGGAGAAGAAGAGAAGAGGGATTAAGCCCCGAATATCTGAGAGGTTGTTGGGGGACTACAGATTTATACCCAGATTTAATGCCTCCTCACTTTTTAAGGTTTAAGAGTGAGGCACGGCTGTAGTTTTAAATCTGAAAACAATATGTGCATTCATTTTAACACATGTAGAACTTTGAGTCACATACAGACATGAACCACTCATTTCTCTCTGGAGTGGTATAATGTAGACTCCCTTGAGACTTTTACAAACATTTATCAGAGGAATTTAATGGTTTTTTTTTTTTTAGCTTAAGAACAACATTTATTTGGCCAGGTATCACTAATTATCAGTAAAAATTACATGAAGTAAGCCAGAAACCAGGAAATCTTGAAGTTTGTGTTATAGCTATAACTAACTAATTTACGGTATGTTAGCTACTTACCTTACATTCCAGGGTTGAAGCTAACAATCCTAGTGCTCAGTGTCTTTAACACAGTTGTGCATTAAGGGCAAAATACTACACCAATTAATTTAGTAATAAATAGTCACACAATGACACAAAACTTGGTCACTTCTTACTTTTGAATAAAAACATCACACCTCTGGAGGGGTATAATATCTCCCTCAAGAATTTAAGTATTACAAACATTTATCCAAGGAATTTGATGTTTTTGGACTTAAAGAAGCACATTATTTGGCCAGGACCACTAATGACCAAGCTAAAGGACAGGAGGAGGTAGATAACATTACCCATCCCAGTGGCTTGCATCACAGCTAGTGCTAATGTTTTGTTAGCCTTTTACCTGGTTGTTGTAACTACTATTCTAGCTAATAGATGAGATAGCAAGCTACAGTTCATCATACTGACCTTCCAAAATCACAATTGTCATGGTCATTAATGAAAACAACATAACTAGCACTTCTATTTATATGTTTGCTCTCTAGCATTCACCTTTTTGGCTAACTCGCAGTCTTTAAAAGCTTGGATGGAAAGATGGATGAGAAACATTTATGGGGCTTAATGAAATGTGCTGCTGTGTCCCATTATCGTAATCTAAGGCGTTACTGACAGCTCTTGAGACCTAAAGAGTGGCTCATTTATTCACTTTTCAGTCTTAGATAAGAAAGTGGTACATATTCACCAGACCGGAAGATACAGGCTGAAACCTGTACGCAGCACTGTGTGTTATCATGCTCCGCTCAGAGCCTGCTTTGTGAAGGAAGTGGAAGTGTCAGAGCTACTTAGGGTTTATCTAGGGAGTATGATAGGACAACTTTCCCATATGGCCCACAGCGCTGGAACTACAACAACAAAAACAGCACACAGCTCTGTGCTTGGAAAGAAATGGAGGACGAGGAGGGGGTTAGCTTTAGCGAGGCTAAGAAGTAAAACTCAGGTTGAGTGGTTAATGAAACTTTCCGCCAAAGCACAAAAACAGGCCCCAGAAAATTTGACAGGGGTGTTTCAGATGTATGAAAGGCGTCCCTCTCACTTTTCCCGGCATTGTGAAAACATTACCAGTTGATAGGTTCTTCCCCTCCTCCCAGAGCTCCTTGATGGATTCCAGATGAGGGAGGTAAGGAGGGGGAGGAGGGGTAGAGGACGAGGAGGGTGTAAAAAAAGTAAGAAAAAAAGTGCAGCAGCGTCAATAACTCCACCACTTTATGGGGCACGACGCTCCGCTTGCCAGACTCCTTAAGCTGGTTTTCAGGAGGCTTTTCAAAACAGGCAGCCAAAAGAATCTCACCCCCAGTGGGCTGCAGCCAAGACCGCTTCAGTCCAGGCTCAGTCGAGTTTGAGTTAGGCTCAGATCCAAAGGGGGTTCAGACCAAATCAAGACATAGACCAGAACTGCTACTGAAGAGTACAATAAGCATTAAGCAACCTATGTATACACATCCTTCTAAATGTACAAATATTAATTAATGCTAAATTAAAGAGGAGGTCTGATATCAACCCTGACTAATCAATACACACATTGCTGGAGGTTTTGAGGTCCTGTTCACTTCTTTAGGCAAAATACTTTAAAATGTGTGGAATGCTTGACAGACTCTGAACCAAATATCAATGGAAACAAATGTTAGCTACATGTTCATCGGTTAGATTTGGTTTGAAGGTTTGTAAATATTAAAGTCAGAATAGGAATGTGGTTAATACAAGTCCAGACACCAGAAAATAAGTCTGATCCAAGCCGTGGCCAATACTGAAACCTCGACTCCAGCATTTTTATCGACCTCCCTCGCCAGGTTTCAGCCTTCTGTCAGCACAAAGAGAATCTTGCCCCGCAATAACTTATCAGCTTGTCTGTTTTGGCTCTGATTCTCAGCAGAGGCCTGGATATGAAGCTGTTTTGGCATCTGTGTTATAAAGAAGGGATGAAAAGCCAATTTAACTTTTTTGGGGCTTGAATGGGAAGCAGTTTGTTTTGGAACCTTTTCATTTGCAAGAAAAATTGCTTTAACCAGTCGGGTACTATTTCAATAGTTTATCCTGAAGTGACATGTCTTTAGTTTAAAATCAAAGTAACAGTCCAGTCTTAGAAACTAAATAATCAACTCTATTTTTGAAATTTGTTGAAAACAAAGACCGTTGGTTGACCGTTTCTTTGTGACTTCATTTATTGATATCTGTTTGTTTTCACCACATCTCCTGTTTGTAACAGTATGTCAGCAATACATCCTATTCTTGCTTATTTTTCTGGCAGTTCTGTTTCATTTCATCACCATCAGTTTTGCACCATCTCACACTTTAATTACAATGACTTTTCTTTGATGCATTCCCTCTGTTCACAGTGTCAAGGCACAATAACACAGAGAATTTGTATGTAATTATGTTGGATATGCAGACCCAAATGGAAGACTGCAGCAGCTGAGAAACACAGTCCATGGTGTATACTTTCCCCTTAACTTTTGCCTTTTTTTCCTTCCCAGAGACCTGAGCCATAACAAATTGCAGGTGCTTGATGGCACTTTGTTTTCCAAACTACAACATCTAAGTGAAATGTAAGTATGCCTTGTGTTCTCAGCGCTTTCTACAGTAAACACAGGATTTTCCAAACGGCCTCCATCACTGTCCTGCATGTGACAAACTATTCTCTTTTTCCTCAATGTGTACAGAAAGCTGAACCACAATGAACTGGAGGCAATACCTGATTTGGGCCCTTATGCTTCAAACATCACAACACTCATTCTGTAAGTAAAGCTTTTCTCAAATTCTATGAACACTTCTCACTTCAGACTGGTCTGGAGGCTAATCCTCTGCCAGAGTTGTCATTGCTGGTTAAAGTAGTGAGCTGGGAAGTGGTTCCTCCCCCTTCTCTCCCTCTCGAGAGCAAACCCTTTTGGCTGAGCTAGTTCCCAGACAGGGCAGTCTGAGACATGGCAGCCAGCCCCAGACGGGTCACGTGGTCAAAGACAAATGCCCTCAACAGAAATGGAAATGTTTTGTTTGGTGGCTGTTGCTGCTGTTGGTGTATTTTTAACCTGGAGGCAGTGACGTAATGCTGGGAAGAAAGAAAATCGTCGTGTGAAAATCCATATTTGGGGATTTTCGATGTGAATGGATTGCATGTTTCTCGTGGCCCTTTTAATTATTAATGGCAGTTAATCTGGAAACAAGGCAGTGCCTCAGAGTATATTAATGCCTTGGTGCATCAAATTAAAGGCCCCATATCATGCTCATTTTCAGGTTCATACTCATATTTTGCTTTCTACCACATGTTTACATGCTTTTTTACAAAGTTTTTTCTTAAATTTGTTCTTAAGAAAGTTCCTAAGAAAAGTCTACGTCTGATTCATGATGTGTTCTTAAACAGCAGAATTGTTCGCAGGTGTGTTCTTAGAATGATGAATCACAATGTCCCTAACCCTATTTAGCATAGGTAAACGGCCCGTTAATTCCCATAAAAGGGCATGAGATGGCAGGGCCGTGTGCACACTTAAGAGAAATGTCGAAAAGCCGTGGTAAAGACAGTGGAGGCCTCGATTCCAAAAGAAAAAAAAACAACTAGTAATTCTGGAGTGGAGGTACTGCTGTGCGAAGTTAGCAAAAAACAAGACATATTTAGTAGCATCAGCAGTGGATACAAAGCAGCAAATAAAACCAATGCATGGAACGCAATTCCTCATGCACTGAACACTGTCTGGAGAAGGGCGCAGAACTGATGAAGTATATAGGCCTAGCACAATTCATACACAATGGCAATATAAGGTGCTTTACAAATGAGCAGAAGTATAAGTGTAGTGTGTATTTATTTATACTTTTTACAATATGGGTCCTTTAAAAGAAGCCAATTAATAAAATACATTTTTTTTGTGTATATAGGCAGCAGAAACATAACCAACAGTGTCTGAAAGTGCTTGGCTGATACTGTAAGATTATTCAGGGTAAAACTATTTGACTTGTCGTATTTCATCCTGCTCAGACTCAAACCAGAAGATTCTTTCGTATATTGTTGTGCAATACGTGCTTTCAAAAGAACACCAGATATTAGTGCGTGAAACCGCATCAATTTGATTTGCTTTCTGTGGCATGTCTCTGAAAAACCGACCGACATGAAGTTATTGTGGAAGAATGTATCCGTCTCCCGGGTTGATGAGGCGTGTTCCTCATCAAGCCCCAACATGACGCTCTGCGGCAGCCGCAGGCCATGCGGTCGTCATAATTTGTTTGCACGTTGAGCGCAGGAGTGTCACCTTCAGCTATAAGCTGCAAGGAAGATAGGCGGGATAGTTTGTTTTATTTAAGGCAAGCTCTTTACCACTGATGTCATATTTCACTGCATTATTTGAGGGTGATTTTGTGTTAATGTTATGCCAGTTTTCCTACTGCACGTGGTAACTCGGATTTGATTTGAATATAAATGGATTTGTTATTTTTACTCAAGACAAAAAACATTTTTTCAGTTTTTGTTCAAGGGTTCATCTGCCACAACTGCTGTGTGTGTGCGCTGTACCCTTGAGCAACTCCTGCACAGATTCACTTTAAAAATTACAGACTTTCTCCAAACCATAATTTGATTTGTTGTTCAGTTTGGTTTACCCAAAGTCGTGTCATCCACATCAACTCTGCCTCCAGATAAACACATCTTTTGATTTTCTTTAGATACAGAACATTGATACATAGTTAGAGAATGACAGAACAAAGACACTTATTTATCCTAAGATGTTCTTATCTTGAAATAGGATGTCTTATTGTATACTCTTGTACAAACTTCCTTGAGAGTTGAAGTTTTACAAACAGAATAACAGAATTTTGATGTTTTTTTTTTTTGTAGCTGGTAGACTCAGTTATCTGGCCAAGTAACACTAATACATGCTGAAAAAGACGGAATGTGTTAGCCAATGCTACTAGCCAATTTACTAGGTACCTGACGTTCCTAAGTTTTAATTAATTTAGGAATCCTAAGAATTATACTGTAACTGTAATGCTATGTGTCGTTACTAGGGTTGGGTACCTACTGAAACCCTGGCATCGGTATCGTTACGTAGATTTCGGTGCCACTTAAATGCCTGCGCTTGCCTGTGGTTCTCTGAAACGGACGTTTTAGGCAACCGAAGCATCACTGCACGTGCCGCTAGTTCACATTACACTTGGCAGCATCCCACCCAGAGTTTTAACTAGTTAGTCTGGCTAATAGCTACAAGCTAGTAAACCATAGATGCCTACATCATGCCAACCCCCCTAATGCCATGGTCATTAAATAAAAAATACTTGACTGACATTCATATTTTTATTGTAAGTTTTGCGTTTACCAGTCAAGTTAATCGCTATTTTTGCTATGTTGCCTTCCCCCCCTAAAGTTAGTCTTTTGGCTCTACTCTTTAAGGTAAAAGTAGTATAATCTGTGCTGCCTTAAACTCCAGATACAGACATTTTAAAGCAGCAAATGTCACAGTAAATAGTTTTAGTAAATAAATAGTTTTCAATTGATAACCGAAAAAATAAAGCATTGCACTTGCTGTAAAGCCTTTCCTGTCCGTAAAAGAACAAGATGAACACTGCCTTTTTGTGTCACACTTAAATATGCAAAACTATTGTGAAGTCAGGTGCGTAATCCGGTTCAAATTAATCAAAAGGGCGAAAAAAAAGGAGAAATTGAAATTCACACTTGCACTTGCACTGCGTGTGTTGGCTGCCGCGGCCCTCCTCCTTCAGATAAGGTGGAGCAATGTGATTTTTCCAGAAGTTCTCTCCCTCCTTCAGTTTATCCGAGCTGGAAGGGTAGTAAAGAAAAGAAGAAAAAAAAGGGCCTCGGGGTATCGAATACCACTTATTCAAACAGCCAGTCAGACATAGCGGCAGCTCACGAAGACTTCTTTGACCTCGCAGCTCCGAGTAAAAACAAACGGCAATAACCCTGCAGCTGGTAGTAATTGAGTCGTGATCATCTTAATTAATTGAACAATTTCCCAGGAATTTATGGAGGGGGTAAACCCCACCGCTGCTAAATCCCTCTGCTTGTGTTCAGGGGGGGTTCAACAAATGACCTGGAGAGTCCAGGTCTGATTAGGTATATTAGGAGGTGAACCTCGTTGAAGATGAGTTACAAACCACAACAGTCGCAATTATAGTAATACTCCGTGACATTTAACTAGGGCTGCAACTAGTAAGAATTTTCATCAACTGTTTGCTATTTGTAGATTATTCAATTTATTGTTTTGTCTATTAAAAAATGCTTTTCACAATTTCCCAAAATCCAAGGTGATGTCAGCTACAGGAACTTAAAATTAATTGACAGAAAATTCCAAGAAGAATGGCAGACCCGCCCACATAGTTTGATTGACAGGCGATCTCTGGCAACTGCAGTGCAGAAACACCACAGCAGTGGGCTTAGCATCAAAGAGAAGATTCTGAAAGTCAGAATGCAAAATGTATTTAGGAATTTATCATTGCCATTTTTATGTGAAGGTCCTTCAGTTCACGTTAATACGATCTCTGCTTCCTCCACTCCGACTGGGAGCAGACGTGTGAAGATGATCAGCCACCTGAGTGAGATGTATGCAGAGTTGAATATGGCATCTCAACAGCGCACGCAGCCCTGCTTTTCATTACAGGCGCCACTGCAGAGAGAGTCATCAGATGGCTTCTCAAAACTCTGTTCTTTTTCTAATAGGAAATACCACACAAACGCACCGCCACACACACTACTAGCGAGATGATTTTAGAAAAAGCGGCTTTAAAGCATTAGTTGCTGCTCAGTGGACAACACTTTGCTTCAAACACAAATCAACAACAAAAAAACAATTTAATCACAGATCTTAAATCTTACATAACATAACTTTTCAGTGTGTAAAAGTGGTCAGTTTGATGGCCACAAATACTAGTTTGCAAGAGTTCTGGCAGGTACGTGCTTATGCAAAACCCACATCATGTTGGTGCAATAAGCTGGTAATAAAAAAAAAAAGGCTTTACTCACTTAGGTTTTTATGAAAATTTGTGTTACACTGACTTTCTATGCATAGGAAACATTTTGTTTGGTTGTAATCACAGCAGCACAACAGCATTGATTTAGTGCCTATCTGCTACTCCCCTCAATTTAATAATGAGTACATATTCTATCAATACTCAAGATGCCTCAGGCTGTTACTGACACAACGCTGGCCTTCTATTGACTTCCACTGACAGCTGCAAAGCCCTACAACCACAGTTGTAATGGCTCTATAATCGCGTTATCTGATAGCAAAGTGGATGAACAAATTTGAAGTGTGTAATTGAAGTGTACAATGCCGGGCTTGTTTGTAGAAGAGGGAGGAGTACTCGATAGAGCTGCAAAGATTAATCGTTTAGTAGTCAAAAATATAAATAATCGCCAACTATTTTGATAATCGATTAATCGGTTTGAGTAATTTTTTATGAAAAAAAAGTAAATATTTGATTCCACCTTCTTAAATATGAAATTTTCTAGTTTTTTCATTCTTCTGTGACAGTAAACTGAATATCTTTGAGTTTTGGACAAAACAAGACATTTGAGGACGTCCTCTTGGGCTTTGGGAAACACCGATCGACATTTTTCACCATTTTATAGACCAAACAACTAGTTGATTACTCGAGAAAATAATAGATTAATCAACTATGAAAATAATCGTTAGTTGCAGCCCTACATGTTGAGTTTTTGTTGAGATGAGAGGGAGGGAAAGGAAAACAGTAAGGTTTGCTGTTTGTTGGTCCAAGTGTTTGCAGTTATCTGGCCATGCAGTCACACAGAGTTTATGTCGACTTAGTGGCTAAAGGTGCAGTACTGCAAACTAACTTTAATGAATAGTTAGGCTCACAGGATTATGGAATAATTAGTTGGCCAGATTTCCTCAAACTTCAGGGTCTATGTCCTGGTCCTCAGACAGGAAGTGTGCACCAGCCCCTCTCTCCGTGGCTCTACTTCCCCCCCCGAGGGAAACTGGAAATACTGGTTCTTTCTCACCAGGCGGCCTTCCCTCTCTCAGCGACCAGTCAGGGGAACATGAAAACTGAGATACAGGTGGTGTGCGGACCTTTTGTTTGGGACTTGGGGGCTGTGGTGCGTGGAAAGACCTCTGCAAATCTCCAAACAAAAGAGTTGCCTGTGCCTGTTTTTTTTTATTGTAGACAATGATCTGTATTTCACCGTAGCCTCGTACTTACTGCACACCAAAACCTTTCTTTAGATTTTTGAGTATTTAGTTTAGAGTGCAGAGAGTTAGAGAGATGATGTCAGGGGAAGGGGGCATGATGGGAAAAGGCCCTGCAGCCTGCTGACCTCTTTTTAACTTGGGACAGACTGGAGCCACTGCAGTGAGACGGTTCATGCACAACCCTGAGTGAAACCAAAAGGCCATTGGCGTATTTTTTTGTTAATGACATTAACAAAGTTTCACATCGGCTGTGGAGTTTCCATTGTGCAGAGGCATGCTAGCTGGTCTGTGTTCATACGCCACACTCCACGCAATAATATAACAATTTAATACAGCTTTGATTTGATTTTAATTCTTTCAGCAGTTTCAGAGCATCATAAGATGTCCTATTTGTAAAATGTGGGCAAGTCTGCCTCCACCCCCACCGCGCCAGCCCCCTAGCCTACTGTCTTCCCCTGCCACAGCACCATCGTTGACTTAAGCATTAAGCTCAGAAACACGCCAGCATTGCCCCAAAGTCCCGCCAAATTCTCCGGGCTGCCATCCATCTTGGATCTTTGTTGACTGGTGAATCTTTCCTTCTGCACGTTTGATTCCAAAAGGTGTTGCACTTTCCAAATGAAGAACGCAATTTCTATGGAAATATGTGCTCTGAAAGCAGTCATACACATTACACGTGTAAAATGGGTCAGAGTTCTCTCACCACACAGTGTTTTGAATGGGTGAGACATCTCGGTTTCACAGGAGTGTGCTGCCATGCTGTCTCTCTGCCTGAGGTAGACAAAATGAGGATCAAATCTGACATTAGATCAGACTAACCAGCAGAGTCGGTGAGAGCAAAGGCTTTACTGGGTGTCAATAGACGGGTCATAATAAATACCTGAACATGGGAGTGTTTGGTATTTTTAAGGCTGCAACTAATGATTATTGTCATTGTTGATTATTTTCTCGTTTTATTCGATTAGCTTTGGTTTAGTGTGGTGGTTTAGTTTGGTCTATAAAATGTCAGTAAATGGTGAAAATTGTCGATCGGTGTTTCCAAAGCCCAAGATGACGTCCTCAAATGTCTTGTTTTGTCCACAACTCAAAGCTATTCAGTTTACTGTCACAGAGGAGAGAAGAAACTAGAAAATATTCACATTAAAGAAGCTGGAATTAGAGAACTTTTACTTTTCTTTCATGAAACAAAATCATGCCGATTCATCGATTATCAAAATAATTTAATAGTTGACAAATAATCAATTAATCTTTGCAGCTCTTAGTGTTTTCTGCTTGAAAAATTAACGAATATTAAAATGAACGATCAATTATCAAAATATTTGACCAATTGATCAATGGTCTTAACGTTTCAGCTCTTTTCATGACAGCAGCCACTCTTTCTGCACTGTGGGTCAGTTGATTGACAGCTTTCAACAATTAAATATTAATGACACCACATCCCAAATTAAACCTACATTAGGAAACTGTACTCAGTGTTTTTTACAAGGGCTGCTGGAAAAATGAATCAGAAAAACTAACAGCCCTCTGGTCAGTAAGGTGTAACCATCGCAATGAATACTGAAAAACAAGGCCTGTAGTCTGGTGCATTGGAGGGAATTCCTGCCTCCCCCTTCACTCTCTCTCTGCTGCCGAGTGTCATGCACAAAGGGGGCACTGTACAGGCTCTGTTTATAACTAAGCAGTCCCTGCACTGCAATTTAGGAGGCGTGCAGCTCAGGAAATTGCTGGCCTCTGCCGAGGCATGCTTTCACTGAGGGAATGGTATTCATCAGCCAAGTAATTGGCAGGTTACTTTTTTAAATACCTTGTTGGTAATTACCTTATAAACAAAATCACACATCACTAAACCAAAAGGTTGTTTGGACTTGGCACGAAGAGCAGCAACATTGATCATACTGAGCAATTTGTTGGCACACTTGAAATATGCATGCGACCTCGGCAAAAAAAGAAAAGTATGCCAGTGTTTCACGTTGGGTGGTTAGTTATAGCTTTACAAGTGCGTGAGAGTGTCTTTTTCTAATACCACAGGCTAATTGAGGGACTTGACTGTTTGCATATCTGGAAACACGAAACCAGTGTGCACCACTAGTCAAATACACAGTATTTTTGTCATTTATTGGAGTGATGGTGTCTGTATTTTCAGAGCAAACAACAGGATCACGAGGATCTCTGTGGAGCAGCTCAGACCCTTCCTCGCTCTGGAAATGCTCGACCTCAGCAACAACAATATTGTGGAAATAAAGGCCAGCTCCTTCCCAGCTCTGCCTCTCAAGAACCTGTGAGTGTCCCCCATTTTCAGAGTTAGTTATTTTGGTGTGGAGAAGCTCAAAATTAAAGAACCAGCTGTATGTTCCTGTTGCTGAAAGAACATTTTTATGTGTCTCTTATTTCGGTAAATATTTCTTTCTCAGGTTCCTCAACAACAATCGTATCTCGTCACTTGAGACGGGCTGCTTCACCAACCTGTCCAGCGGTCTGCAGGTTCTTCGGCTCAACCGCAACCGGCTCTCCACCATCCCAGCTAAGATCTTCCAGTTGCCCAACCTCCAGCATCTGTAAGCTTTTATTGTTTTTCCCCCATTAGAGAACTCTCTCTCAGTCAGGGCTTCGGATCATAATGAGTCATGATGTCTCATATCAACATCTTTTAAGACTTTCCAGACAGTCTAAATAAAATGCCTCTCTTTCCCAAACCATGTGCTGTTTCTGAGGCCTTTTCACCCTGAAATCAGTACAGCTATGCGGAAACATTAAATAATTGAAAAACTTTTTCTTTTTTTAAAGAACTGTTACATTTTACATAAAAAAGCTTCCTTGCTTGTGCTCTTACGCTTACTGTTTTGTGTGTGTTTCAGGGAGCTGAGCAGGAACCGGGTTCGCAGGGTGGAGGGCCTGACGTTCCACGGTCTGCACGCTCTTCGCTCCTTAAAGATGCAGAGAAACGGCCTGAGCCGCCTGATGGACGGAGCCTTCTGGGGCCTCAGCAACATGGAAGTCCTGTAAGCAGATTTACAAGAAATGTGCATCAAGTTCCGTTCTTCCAGCATGACTTAAATGTAGTATAAAGTCTCACTGTGTGTGTGTGTGTGTGTGTGTGTGTGTGTGTGTGACATGCAGGCAGCTGGACTACAACAACCTGACTGAGGTGAGTAAGGGCTGGCTGTACGGCCTGCTGACTCTGCAGCAGCTCCACCTCGGCCACAACGCCATCAGCAGGATCCGACCTGACGCCTGGGAGTTCTGCCAGAAACTCAGTGAGCTGTGAGTCCACCTTTTTTATTTTTTTTCTCCTCCCCCCCCTCTTGGCACCCTCTTTCTGTTTTTTTCCCCCTCCCTCTCATTATTCCCTCCTCACTTTCCATTCACACTCTGAACTCCCAACACTTCTCTGTGTTGCCCTCTCCTCCTCTCTGGCACTCCCGCCTGCCCTTCCTCACACTCCAGATCCTCCTGTCGCCAATCCACCCACCCACCCACACGCACAAAGCAGCGCCTCTTATTCTCTGCTAGTGAGTGCCAACATTAAAGCACTGCCAACATATTACACACCCCTTTGCCTCTTCTCTTTTCTGTTGTCACTTGAGCCAAAACATCGGCCTCTGGAAGTCCCACTTATTTTTCCTATTGGATATTCCACTATTAGTTGCAGTTTCTTTCCTTGTCAAACACTACGTTACCCACAAACTTCGGTGACCGCCACACCACCCGCTCCCCATCAACACACATTCCTGGAAGCAGATTGGATTTCCTTTGTTGTGGCTGTTGTTTACTGCAGCGGTCAGTTCAGCAGAGTCTGGAGTGTTTTTCACAGATAGGTTGTTGTCCTCCCCCGTTTCTCTCGCTCTTATCACACAAAGCTGAAAGTAAACAAGCCGCCTGTCGACTGGGAACGTGCCACGCTATCTGATTTGTTCTCATCTGAGTTTACTTAAAAAAAACTGGTTTCTCAGAAATATTTCTTTCACGAGTTTTCTTTGAATTTGATCTCCCCAAACTCGTGCAAAATAAAAGAGATCATGAAACGAAATCTGGAAACCGATTGCAGGTTCTCATGTCTTGGTTTGTGTTGTGTGTCCTACAGCAACCTCTCCTCCAACCATCTGTCCAGACTGGAGGAATCCAGCTTCGTAGGCCTCAGCCTGCTGGACGAGCTCCACATCGGAAACAACCGTGTGAGCTTTATTGCAGACGGAGCTTTCCGTGGCCTCTCCAACCTGCAGATGCTGTGAGTTGGAATTCCTACGTTTTACACAAAACAATACTGTGCAAAAGGTTTTCTAATGTTTTTCTTTGTGTTGGAATCTTGTGAATTGTCTAATCAATATGAAATCAAATATACTGAATACTGTTTTATATTCCAACCTAAATCTCTATGGAACGGATGTGGAACCAAAATTCTGATCTCAACACCTCATGTTTTTACTCTTCAGCTTTTGTACGGATTAAACAAAGGAGATTTAACGTGTTAATTAATGAGCTTTAGAGGTGCTGGTAGGCTGATTTTGTTTTACTTTTAGCAGATTAAGCTAGCAGTTAGTTTGCCAGTATTTG
Source organism: Gymnocephalus cernua (assembly GCA_023631565.1). Taxonomy (NCBI): domain Eukaryota; kingdom Metazoa; phylum Chordata; class Actinopteri; order Perciformes; family Percidae; genus Gymnocephalus; species Gymnocephalus cernua. Next base: position 17,753,567 of record CM042447.1, on the reverse strand, counting down.
TGCTAAACTAATCTAATCCTGTAAATACAAGTCCCTAAAAGCAGTAAGTACTTCATATGCTGTCCTATTGGCCCTCCCAACCCCTTTAAACCCACCTCCACCATCAATCCTATGCTTGAGTGGAAATATCCTGCCTGATTTGTTTTGGGGATGTGAAATAGATTATTGTGTTGAGGTCTCTCCACACACATAAAAAAAAAAACCTCTGAGAGGCACAACCCCAACCTCAACAACCCCCACCCCCCAGCCTGACCCCCCCTCTCCCACACCCACCCATCCCCCCTTTCCCACAGAGAGGCTCCGTAACATTTCCCCTGGTTGGGATTTATGTTTTTAACTCGAACCAAATGTGAGCTGTGCTGCTGAGGTCACCGTAGGGCAGGTGTGCAGCTAGGTGGACATAGATTTCTTCAGGGTTTCAAATCCCCCCCCCCCCCCCCCCCCCACACACACACACACACACAAACACACACCCTTCCTCCTCAATCTCAATCAGCCATAACCAGGCATGTCAAGGAGGAAAATAACCGTTTGAAAGCATTACAGCAGCTGAGGGATCAAAGGAGGCAATTTCTCTGGGAAATTCTTGGCTTTCAGTGATTTAGTACTTGAGTGCTGTATATTTAGTTGTTTGGTGTAATTTTCTTTCTGTGGAGCGCAGGTATAATGTGTCCATACTTTTTCAGCAGTCACAGTTTGGGTTTGATAGCAGAAAATGTTTCAGGGAACATCAACGTTAATCGTCAGGTTTTGGTGTGATTCCCTCAAAATCAAAGCGCAAGGGCTTTCTTTGTAGAGCCGCTACTTTGCCCTGACGTTCAAAGATCATACACAGAGAAATCCATTAAAGTAAAGGCAGAGAGACCAATTACTGTAACCACAGTAGTGGGGACAAGTTTGCACCAGCTGTTCTTAAGTTTAAACTTAGTAAAAACTTACATTGTAACTAATGTACCTAATGTAAATTGAAGATTTACGCAACAATACATAAAAATAGTTCGCACTCTTACATAGAGATGAGTTTTTACTAAATATTTACACATACCATCTGCCAGATGTGACTGTTCGCTAAATGAAGCAACTAGCAAAACATACGTTAGCTTGCTAGTTGTATGGCACATTTACATTGAAGAGTAAAAGAGGTGAAGAATTATGGTTAATATATCTGGACATTCACACAAAATGCTGTTTAATAATGATGGAAACTGGGGTTTTAAATTATGACTCGTAAAAAAAGATTAAATGACAGATTAATGCTGGTTAAGCTAGCAAAATCAAATATGGAGAAATATTGTGCTTTACAGTTTGTACAAAGTTAATTGGCCATTTAGTCTAACACTATTTACATAACATTTTGTGATTAGGTATATTATGTTGTTTTTGTGGAATGCAATTTAAAACCATACCTGACCCTCTACTCTTTACTCTCAACAGGTAATACGTTAGCAAGCTAACGATAGCTTTGTTAGTTGGTTCAGTTGGCTACAAAGTAGTTGTGCCTGGCAGTTACTGGATGTATATATTTAGTAACCACTAATCTCTACTTAATAACTAGTTTGTAGGCTTTTTAATAGGGCTGTCAATCGATTAGAAAATGCAATCGAATCAATTACAGACTCTGTGATTAATTAATCTAAATCAATCGCATACATAATTTTTTCTGTGAAATATTTAATTTCAATATTTGCTGTACTATTTGTAATATTTGCTGTAATATTTCAATTCAAATGAATCAATGAATAATCAGCATTAGTGACATTAAAGTTAAAAAACTCTTTATTATTATTTTCACTGTTCAAATAATGACCATAACAATCAACAATATGACCTAATATGCTGAGGAAATAAATTCAAAAGTGCTTCAGGAATAGGGTTATTTCACTAATAAATTGCTATTGAACAATAAAAACATCCACCAGATGGGAAAATGGTATTTTACAATAACTTTGAATGCACCATGAGGCTGTAGGTTACCAGTTCCATTGAACGCACTGTCTCCGTCTGTGTTTTTCCAAAAACGGCAGCTACAGAGGTGTCAGAATCCTCTACAGTGAGTGAAATACAGTCAAACTTTACACCATTTAGCGTTAGCTGTCAGCATTTTAACCGTGTTTAATCCAGCTGCTAGCTAGCGGTAGGCTAACGTTACCTGCTGTTGAGTGTAGTGTTAACTAGCGTCATGTGCAGCGATGTTTCTGTTGCCTGTAGCAGCGCATTTTACAGTCAAATGGTGGCTAGAACGGCTCCGGGTGAAAGGTCAATATGTAATGGATTAATCTGCGTTATGTTTTTTACGCATTATTTTTCTCAGATTAATTAATCGAAATTAACGCGGTTTTGACAGCCCTAGTTTTTTTAAGTATGTTTGAACAGACAGGTTAGGTTCTGATTGAGGAGCAATGCTCTGCAGGTTTTTGTAAATAGAAAGATCACTGTTGAGGTAATTTTATTGAAGTTGAAGGTGCTTACCAAAACAATTAAACTTTTTTTCACATACAAATCCAATGAATGGGTAAAATATCACAGATTTATTATATATTTGACGGCAGATAAAAGCTCTGTGGAAACACTTCCTTTGACGGTAACTCATACATATTTGAATTGCATGCAGAGTATATTTATCCCCTCAAATTAAGTTAAAAATGCAGCACACATGTTATATTGCAGCATTTCCTTGTCAAACGTTTTTTACAACACAGAAAAGCCATTGCAGACTTTTAAAAAGTGCCGCAAAGGCCAGGAAGGAACTTTCTGGAGGCGCTTTGAATATAATTTTAACGTCCCAAACATTTTCCCCCTCAAACAAAATGTAAAGCCGCATAAAGTTTTATTAACATCGCAAGTGCAGTTGTTTTCTGGGTGTTTTTTTACAATGCGGTCTGTCTTTGTTTCTTCTGAAAGGGATCTCCAAAATAATGAAATCTCCTGGACCATTGAAGACATGAATGGTCCTTTCTCTGCTTTGGACAAGCTGAAAAAACTGTGAGTTCATGATGGTAACATGATGTTTCACCTTGGACTGGGTGACTTTGTGGAACAAAATAATACCAGCCAGTAAAAGTCAGGTTTGAAATTGATTAGATTTTTGTTGTTTTCCCAGATTTCTGCAGGGGAACCAGATCCGCTCGGTGACCAAAAAGTCTTTCTCTGGCCTGGACGCGCTGCAGCACCTGTGAGTTAGCCTCGTGTTTCACTGATTGTTTCCAAAAGTCCAAGCTGTAAACTAAGCAGGGTGAATCACACTAAGACACAGAGGCTGTTTGTTAGAACCGTACACCCAAACTGTCTTCTCCCATTCCTCCGCTTTGATGTGGAATCAAGAAAAACCTCTGCCATTTGTATCTTTACATGTGTGCCAGACTATATCGATCATCAAGGCGTGTGTATGTGTGTGCGCGCGTGCGTGTGTGTGTGTACAACAGCTGCATTTGATTCTAATTAGAGTTTTTTCCCAGCCGTTGCCAGAGCTCAAAGCAGCACAGAGTTGGGCCTCTCTTGATTAACACAGCAAACTGCTGCCCAGAGTTTTATTGTTCTGGAGCCCAGACCTTTTTTTCTCTCGATTGAAGTTTTTGTAGCCTTCACTCTATACGGCTGATGTAGGCAAAAAAAAAAGCTGCCATCTTTCCGCGAGGATTTTACCAGTCCTAATTTCTCTTCTCTTCTTTCCACAGAGATTTGAGCAATAACGCCATCATGTCAATCCAAGCAAATGCCTTCTCTCAGATGAAGAACTTGCAGGAGCTGTAAGTACGACCATGTTTAAGGACAGCTTAAGCTTGTATTTCAGTGTTGAAACAGAGCACCAGGTGAAACTCATTATGGTCTGCGGGGAACAGTGCTTGCTTCAACGTTTATAATGGGTTCACAGGTTCCTGTGTCTCTTTCTACCAAAGCATAATTTCTAGCAACATTAAAACGTCATATTTACGAAGACAAAAACTTGATGTTTCACTAATCAGACCTTCGTCATCGTCGTCATTTTGAGTTTTAACTTCACAACTGCTCAAGATCAAAATCACAGAAACAATTGAAAGTGATATTTTTGAATTGTGAATGAAGGTTTTGTGGTGTCTTCTCCCCTGGCAGGCATCTGAATACCTCCAGTTTGCTGTGCGACTGCCAGCTAAAGTGGCTTCCCGTCTGGGTGGCAGAACAAACCTTCCTGCCCTGCGTCAATGCCAGCTGCGCCCACCCGCAGATGCTGAAGGGCAGGAGCGTGTTTGCCGTCAGCCAGGAGGAGTTTGTGTGTGGTAAGTGTTGCATTCACTTGGTGTAACACCTTTACACACACACGTTTTCCATTTACGAGCTGACCCAGATTGTTCAATTTTTCCCTCCCTGACTCCTGGACAAGCTAATGGGTCTCATGAATAGAACGTTATGGAAATGTACTAGGTTAAGTCTTCAGCTTTCCTGGTTACCATAGAAACTACTGAGGACATATTTCAGTTAACTTTTTCTCCTTTCAGATCTGCTAACAAAATGACAAAAAGAATTACATACAGAACTACAACATTGATAAATAGCTAAATCCAGACCTGAACAAATAGACACTTTTATACAGATTTTTGAAATCCTTTGTGATCTTCCCAGATGACTTCCCAAAGCCTCAAATCACTGTGCAGCCGGAGACCCAGTCAGCCCTCAAGAGCACCAACGTGACGTTCATCTGCTCAGCAGCCAGCTCCAGCGACTCACCAATGACCTTTGCTTGGAAAAAAGACAATGAGGGCCTGAACGACGCAGAGATCTACAACCAGGCCCATTTGCGGGTGCAGAAAAGCGCAGGAGGCGAGACAGAGGTGACGGAGTATACAACCACACTTCAGCTACGTAACGTGGAGTTCTCCAGCGAGGGAAAGTACCAGTGCGTCATCTCAAACCACTTTGGATCGTCCTATTCAACAAAGGCCAGACTCACTGTCAACAGTAAGTTTGGGATGGGAGAAGCCAATTGGTTGGTTGGTGTCTCTATCTAAAAAAGGTCCACAAAACGCCTGTCTGCGATAATTCTAATTATCATTGAATTCTCATTTCCAGTGCTCCCTTCCTTCACCAAGATGCCAATGGACCTGAGTATCCGTGCTGGAGCAACAGCCAGGCTGGAATGTGCCGCCGTTGGTCACCCTTCCCCTCAGATTGCCTGGCAGAAAGACGGAGGCACTGACTTCCCTGCCGCCCGCGAACGCCGCATGCATGTCATGCCGGAGGACGACGTGTTTTTCATAGTGGACGTCAAGACCGAGGACATCGGCGTTTATAGCTGCACAGCTGCGAACACAGCTGGCACTGTTTCTGCAAATGCTACGCTAACTGTTCTAGGTGAGAAATGTCACTGTTGGAGCAGAGAAGCGCTCTACGTTTAGAACTTCCATTTTAGGTTTGAAAGGCTTGTGTGTAAAATAAACTGTACGTCAATGAATTACTTTGAATATTCCTTGTCAAACTAAACAATTCTACTGCTCTGGTCCTTCTTTCAGAAACACCTTCCTTCTTGCGGCCTCTCATGGATCGCACTGTGGCCAAGGGCGAAACCGCCGTCCTCCAGTGCATAGCTGGCGGCAGTCCTCCCCCAAGGCTAAACTGGACCAAAGACGACAGCCCACTGGTAGTGACCGAGCGCCATTTCTTCGCAGCTGCCAACCAGCTCCTCATAATCGTTGACGCTGCAGAGGCTGACGCAGGGAAGTACACCTGCGAGATGTCCAACGCGCTGGGCACGGAGAGGGGTAATGTTCGGCTGGCTGTCATACCAAATCCCAACTGCGACTCTGGAGTGCAGGGTGGCGTGGGAGTCGGCATCGCGGGCGGGGTTGGTTCAGACGATGATGGGTGGACCACAGTGGGAATCGTCATCATAGCTGTGGTGTGCTGTGTGGTGGGCACTTCACTGGTTTGGGTGGTCATCATCTACCACACACGGCGACGCAATGAGGACTGCAGCGTCACCAACACAGGTTGGTTCATGATCGTTTGTTGGAGTTTTACCTTTTATATCAAGGTTAACAAAAGGTTCCCTGAACCATACAAGCAGAATCTGTTAACAATAAAAATGAAAGCGTATGATCTAACTTGATGTCTTTGTGCTCTAGATGAGACCAACCTGCCTGCCGACATTCCCAGCTACCTGTCCTCCCAGGGCACACTCGCTGACCGTCAGGACGGCTACATCCCATCAGAGAGCGGCAGCAGCCATCAGTATATGGCTTCGTCAATGAGTGGCTTCTACCTGCAGCCTAAAGACGTGAATGGTAAAACACCTCCCTTTCTTCTTTGTCTGAAAACGTAATCCTTCTGCAGCGTCAGTTTTTTTTTTTTTTTCCTCTCCATCTCATGATCCTGTTCCTTCCCCAATACAGGTTTTTGTCAGCTGGACACAGGAAGTGAAGCAGACATGGAGGCAGCCATTGATCCTCTCCTCTGCCATTATCAAGGTCCAATCAGCTCACTGCTTCGCCAGGACAACATCTACTCCACTGACCCGTCAGAAGTCTTCACAGGTCCGTACAACAATACTATTAGACTGTTGACTGTTGAATGCAGAACATTATGTGCAAGTATTCTGATGTAGTCGCTATCTCTCGATATCTTTCTTACTTTCTAAAGGATATCATTTCGTTCTTTTTTTGCTTTCAGGCTGTTCTATCGACCAAAGGCCTGTCTGCATGGACTCTTACAGCGGCAGCCTGACCAGCTCTAAAATGAGGGACTACTTCCTGTCTGAGCATTTTGACCTCTGCTCCTCCTCTGTCCTGATGCAGCTCCCCAACGCCAGTCTCCCTCATGGCCCCTGTCACCAGCAGAGTGACCGCCGACCATCCATGGAGGAGGGAGAAGCCATCGACTACGGGAGACCTCATGAATGTCTTCCACCCTCCAACACCTTCATGGGTAGGTCTTGGGTTAATCAGTTTTCTGAGTTTTTCTGGATTTTGTCTGTACGTTGGTCTGACTTCTTCCCGCATCTTTCTCGTTCAGGAACATTTGGGAAAGCTCCCTGGAGGCCTCATAAGGACCTGTACACAGGCTTTGCCCCGCCGTCGGTGACGCATAATGGAATAACTCTACATGAGAATCCTTACATCGCTCCAGATGCCGATTCAGACCTCGAGGACAACAATCTCGCCAAGGACTCGGCATCAGAGCAGAGCAACAGCGTTTATGAACAGCTGTTTGACAGCAAAAGGACTGATCCCATCCCACAGCGCAGAACGAGCACTTAGCTCAGTGACTGTTGTTTTTAAATGAAGAGGACGACCAAAAAAATAAGAACATTTCTACCTCACTGAATGGACACTTTTGCAATAAAGGACTCCTCAAATGTGCAACGAGTGAATGTAACGGACACTTTGATGTTCCTAGAGAAAAGTTAAAAAAGGAGCATATTAGCAGCTGTTCTTCAAGGACACAGCTTCAGTTAAATATAGATGAATATATATATATACATTTTTTATATAAAGTTTATTATATTTTGTAAATTGTATATAAACAGATTCCATTATTTTTGCTTACCTTTTGTGTATGAGTTTTTTGCAGCCCTGCCTATTCAGTTATTCCAGTTTCAATGAAGCAATGTTTTGCACATACGTAAACAATAAAAGAAAATCTTAATGTGTGCTGCTGCATTCACTGAATGCTACGAGTCAAGTTACTGTCTTAATCATGCAGGACATGTGATAGATTATTGTGACAGATTTAGAGGACGTGGTGGGGCTGGTGGTGGGTGTTAAACGCTGGCCTTCTAGAACTGAACCACAGACCGCCAAGGACGCCTCAGGTCTGTCATCAGTCAGCCCCCCCACCAAGAGACAGACTGAGACACAGAGGATGTTTAACTGTTAGGTATCACAATCTGGTTCCATGCAGGGCTGGGCAATAATTATAAATAATAGTTTATCGACTCTCAGTGGAATCATGTGGTACACATTTACTGTTGATTCCGAGCAAGCTGAAGGCTTTAATCTCTGGTTATTTTGCATACGTTTGCAATTTTGTGATTTAAATAAATACAGAACAATACCATTAATAATATCCTGACAATGGGTGGTATCAACCATATGGCCCCACACTGGTACCACTGGTACTAATTCTACTACTACTACCACTACTGTAGTCTCGCATTGCCAGACCTACCTCCACAGCTCTGGCTAGGGCTGCTCGATTAAGGAAAAATCATAGTCAAGATTATTTTGGTCAATATTGAAATCAAGATTATTTAAACCGATCGCTCATTGACTTTTGAAAAGATGTTGCAATCATTTAATTTAAAAAACAGTGAAACTTTTTTTTTTAAGACCTTGAACTGTGCAATTTCCCTTAATACTTTTGTTGTTTGAACTTTTTTTAATCTTATTTAGAACAAGACAAAATAAGAGTTTACTCGCAAAATAATTATTAAAATCATTACTCCGTTTTTGTGATTGTTCTAAAATCGTTATATTAAAAATGTGTTTAATTGCGAAGCCCTAGCTCTGGCTACACCATAGATATATTCTTGGATAGTAGAAATAACACTCTGGGTTGTTCGCATTTCTAAAACCAATCACAATCGTCTTTGTTTCCAAGTTCCGGACGCAGTGACAAAGGCTCTACAAAATTGTCTCGGGAAGGAACATAGTGTTGGTGAAACATTTTCACCCCGCAAATGAAAATTTCACACGCAATATCAAATGAAGTTAACTGTTACGTGAGCTATTAAATTAGCTTGATACATGGTTAAATGTAATTTGCTTTTACCAGTGTGTCGCTGTGTGTAACGTTAACATTACTTTGCCCACAGTCATCCTGCCAATCGGTCCGAGATAGATAGTAAATTCCTTAAACATATTCTTTGTAAATCTTTACAATCATTCACTGAAAGAACCACGCAGGACTGCCTTGTTGCACAATCCAAATTTTCTTCAAATCAAGCCATTTTCAGCATATAGCTTGCTAGCTCAAAGGTTGTAGTTTCCCGAAGTGAACAGAGTTTTCAGAACGGCAACACAGAGAGCAGAAGGTGAGGGAATTATCCTGGAAATGGACCGTTGATCCAGACCACTGTATAGTACCACTAAGACTTGTTCTACTAATTATACTATTACTACTAGTGCAAAAGCTATTACGTCTACTACTACTGATCGAGTTCCTCTAGTCAAGTCAAGTACCAGGAAGTCAAGTAATTTTGCACTAAAACGTAAATAGCATGCAAGATACACAATGCTGCTGCTGCTGCTGCTGCTACTGCTACTACTGATAATTGTATTTTAAGGTTGTACCAGAATAGGTATACATTGTTTAATTTTCAAAAAACACCATATTTTTGTTGTACTGCACATCTCTCTCTCACTGCTGCATCTCCTCTTTTCACCTTATGCTCACATGCCCATATGTACATCCAATGTAGTAAGCAGCCAACTATGATTCACCACCATTGTCAGTAGGGATATAACTCAATATGATTTTACGATTTTAAGTTCATGACACGATATTCTCACGATTTTTTTTAACAGAATGAAATGACTGAAAAACATTCCTTTATATAAACTGTGCAAAACAGCAGATGTGTCCTCAAAAGTGCAACTGAAATAGTACTTTATCTTATTTTTTTATCTCAACCGGTTGTAATCTTTACACATTCAAATCAATGTTTAACCGATTCACGATGCATCGTTACATCCCTAATTGTCAGTAATATTGACACATATATATTAATGACTTTATTAATAATGATGCCTATAATTAAACACTACTTATAATAATTACATGTAATTCTTGGTAAACCCACAAATTGCTGTTAGAACAGTATGGCACAATGTAGCTTAGCCCAAACTAAACTCTTTCTGTTTGCTGGATGAATCATCCACCCTCCCATCCTCATCCCCCCTCCCCCAGACCTTCTCGCCTGGCGGTTTGTTGTTTCAGGCCTCTCCTCTCCAACATGAGGGAAAAAGGTGTGTTTGTGCACCGGGGCTAGCTGTTGAAACTTGCACTTGGAAAGCATCTTGCGGCTCTCTGCCTGCCACAGTGGAGTTGTGTTTTATGAAATGGTAAATTCACAATGGTGGTGCCAGCAGTTTGGAGGGGATTTAGTCAGATCCCCTATACAAGGGCAATTGTTTCAGCCTTGCGTTTAAGCTGGCAGCGTTGAAAGGACTACAATGAAAAGTCGTAAAATTTACTTTTTGTTATAAAGACGTGCACCCTAAAGGTCTGTGTTTGGATTCCCACTCCCGCTCAGTTTGTGTATGGAAATGCTGATGATGAGATTTGCTTTCATAGGGTGTGTTATTTAACTCCCATCCTTATGGCTGACTAATGTTTAAGTCCACCTGGCTGTTGGCTACGCTGCGATTGTTCCTATGCCTTTACCCCACTGTAAAGGAATGAGGGGGTTTGTTGGAAGTCTTGCCAGTTCTTTGAGGAGGCTGCGATTAAGACAAGATGGTGGAGCCACACACATCCAAACACCTGGGAAACAGCTGCTGCTGCTGCTGCAACATTCAAAGATTAGTCCACTTCTGCCTAATAACCTTATCTCGGTGCGAGGTTGTGTCTAGTTAGAGCAGAAATCATGTCTAACAAACCTGATCCTCCAGGATGTTTAAGTAGGGCCTGGGAGTGATTAATGATAAACTCAGTGGGTTCTGATTGCACTTCTTGTTGAGTACAATGTGGTGATATTTATAGGACTGACACGCTGTATTGTTTGAAAGTAAAATTTCAAACCTTTATGTGGGCAAAATGATGTATGATGAGCTGGTGATGCATGTACGATGTGTGTGAACAGATGTGAGACCAGAACAAAAAGGGATACTTTTAGTAGTTTAGGTCGTAGTTTTTGGGCTTCACAAAAGGTCTGCTGGACCAGTGGGGGGAGTTTAAGGACAAAGCCAACTTAAAATACTTTAGCATTACTATGAAACACCTTTTGGTCATGTACTTTGCAATTTATGGCGCATTTAGAGTCCATACGTCCATACGAATCCTGTAAACGCACCTTTTTGAAACCTGGTCCCAGGATGAATAAAAAAAAAAAAAACGGCTCACGTTTGGCTTGGTCTGGACGGCGAAACCACATACGTGCGTATCGATGATGTCATCCCCACACACCTCAGCCTCACAGCTGGCTGCCTTCAACCCAGCTGACTGCTCTAGCAGGGACGCAATGCTGCTTATAAAGTGGAAGTAGCTAGACAACTTAACTAGCTAGCTAATCTGTCTGCTTATCAACTCCTTGAACGGATTATAGTAACTTTTAGCACGGCTTATTGTAGAAAGGCTACCGCAAGAAAAACGTGTAGCTAGATTATCAAAAAGACATCAGATCATTGATGTTTGTTTGACTGCCGATGTTAGCTAGCAGAGCTAGCGCGCTGCAATCATGTCCGATAGCAGGCAGAATTGCAAAATAAAAAGCAATCCAACAGCACATTATACAATGTAAACAAAGACACGTTTTCTAGCAGTGGCCTTTATATAACGAGCAGTGGTGAAAGTTATTAAAGTCTAGTCCATGACTAGCTATTCAGGTTATGAAAGGAAGTGGAAGTGACTGAAGGCTGCTCTTCTTCTTCATTTCGTTAATTTCTGTAGCAATAACAGCCTACAGGCCTGGCATATGAAGTAGCGTGTTGAGTCATTTACAGATGGATTCATGTGGACGTGAATTTTCTTGAACCGGATCCAGGGAAGACGGATGCGTTTTCATCCTAACGCCTTCATGTCGACATGGCCTTAGATTATTTTCTAGTTCCTGCTGATAATTGGCTAAATGTGCAACATGGAATAGGAGTTTGAATGTTTATACATTTTTAAGCAGGGCTGACATTGGTCCGAACATGGCTCAGAAGTCAGGAATTATCCAGGTAAAGTTTAAATCAGCAATAGTTGATTTCTTGGACACTTGGGACAACACTAACATAATATCACCTTATCAAGGCAATATGGCTAACATGTAACAGTGGCTTTTTTACACGAGTAGACATGGAGCAACTTTAGCTTTTTTTGGAAGTCGTGTTTTTGGCCATCTAATGGCGTTTTTCCACTGCTAGTACCAGCTCTACTCGGCTCGACCGCGTTGCCCCATCCTCCTGTTTCCATTGCAGCATTGGTATCGCATCATGCGCGAGGCGAGCGTGGCTGGTCGTCTTATAGCGGCGCCACAGGAAACTGCCGTGACCTAACGCGACACACACACACACACACACACAGAACGTCGTAGATGTGTTGTTGTTGCCACAGCCAGAAGACACATTTTGTTTCAAATGAAGCTGGAGGCAGCAAAAACAAAACACCGCTGGCTAAACTATTTAAAAATCAGGACACCCCCGTCTGTCGCTTTCACGTCACCTTTTGGTATCGGCTCAGCTCACTTGGAACCTCGACTGAGGTGATGCTAAAAAAAAGTACCTGTTAGCAAGTACCACAGACTTTTTTTCGTAATGGAAAACCAAAAAAGGCGAGTAGCGTCGAGGTGAGTCGAGCAGATACCACGTAATGGAAAACCAAAAAAGGCGAGTAGCGTCGAGGTGAGTCGAGCAGATACCACGTAATGGAAAAACGCCATAATAAATGAAGTCCAATATTCACTCCTATTTTAGCTCTGTTTTGCTCTCCACCAACTCCTGAGGGAAATATCTGGCTTTTTAACTGCTAAATGATCCACTATGTTCACCAGATAGTCACTAACTTTGTTTGTCTGCTGTTTGTTGCTGAGCAGGTAGCATACAGTGGGTTTTTAGAGCTTTTTGCTAAAACAGCTGCATGCTGCGGCTGAAAAAGACACTGTTGAGAGCTATGAGAGTGAACCAAAACAGTAAAGTTGCATCCCGTAAAACCAAAACAATGAGCCGAAAAGCGTTAAAATGCAGAACTGAGATAAACTGTTGGTTCATCACTACAAGCATCATTTTTTTCAAATTACACATCATTTATTTCCATCCATCCATCCATTTTTTATATAAATCTATTTATTTTAGCAGCTTTAAGCATTTTAAAAACTACGTGAAGTTGGAATATTAGTGTGTCAGAATCAATGACCACTAAAGGCTTCTTTTGGCGAAACAAATTATTGGCAGTGAGATCCATTTCTTCACCCACAGATAGAAGAATACAGGCCAGAATGTTTTCGGAATTTTTAAGTGCAAGCACTCGCCCTTTATCAACTAAAAGTTCACTACTACACAGTATTAATCTTTCTACAGCCATTCATATGCTGAATACAACAAGCTCACACATGTTTTACAGGAGTTGTCAATAGACATACTGAAGGAAATCTCTGGATGAAGCAGGAGTAGGCCAGACAGGTTGAGGGAAAGCAGATAAATTGCTATATTCTGTTACAAAATGACACCTGGATTGCGTTGAAAAACTTGAACTGGTGATTGTTTGCATTTAAGAGGATCTGAGGGGGGCTTTTCCTTGAACTGCCTTGCTCAAGGTCACTTAATTGCAACTGTGGGAAAGACAGTTTCTTCCCATTGCAGGGTTTAGCAGCAATACGTGATTCCCTTTGTCTCTAGGCAAGGTTTTACACTTCACTAAACTTATGCATGTTACAATTAAGCGGGTGGATGTAATTCCCCTCAGAATGGTTTATTTACTCCTTAAGGAAAGTCTCTGAAATTGCTGCAACCAAAAAACAATTTGTGGCCTTAACGACTAAGGCGTAGAAGGTTTCCACTTTTTAAAAGGCGCTGTGGATCCAGGAGTCTCCAGCAGAGTCTGCAGCCAGCGACAACCTTCACATTTCCAGCCGGAGGGGGAAAAAAACACCGGCCAGATTGCAGAATAATTTCCCCTCTTTGATTCTGCGTCCAGAGAAATGAGACAGGAAGTTGACGATTCCTCCAGACCACCAATGACTGGCAGACGGCTGATGGAGTCCGTTTACCCCTGGTCTCAGATCAGATGTCTAATCTTCATTTTCTGCCCCTGGTGTGTTCAAGTTAGCAGTCAGACGCTGATCCAGGGTCAGCTCCTCAGGCCATCTCTGCTCTCAATACCCCAGAGACTGAGCCAAGAAAATGAATTAGCATGCCACGGTCTTATCTCATTGCCAGACACTCAGAATTTTGTAGGCAATTTGCCTTCATTATTGCCAGATGTGGTGACATGCAGACAGATGTTTATTATATTAAATAGCTAAAGGCGGCTCACAGAAATGAGTATTCCTCTGTTATGAAGCTCAGGAAATCTGCTGGGGGATGGATGTCTGACTTTCACAACCACTGTGCTCGTTTCTACGTTAGATATGCTTTGTCAGTGCTAGAATACAGATTTAAAAATGGGGTGACCCCAGCTTTCGGTATGTGAGGTCATACTCAATTTGGGTCAGATTTTTCAACTGTTGACAGATAAATCCAACAAGATTTGTGTTGTGTTGCTTTCATTGAAGGTTTTCACTCTCCCTGACTGATCCTTTGGGTTTTTCCTCTTATGTGACAAAACATCTCAATCATTCGCAGATTATCTTCGAGCTTGGTGAGAATCTTTTGACCATATCGAATCACAGAAACAGCATTCGCTTGGTGCAAACACCAGCTGAAGCCAACTTCAGCTTGGAATCACTGAGCTGCAGAAATCCCACGGTCATATAATATGTTCACACCAGTCGCCATCAGTGTGAATCCCAGCACGGACTCCATAAAACCCCATCAGACCATCTCTTTTCAATCTCCAATCCAGCCAGGGCTCTTTGTATGATTAAAAGCATATACAACGGCTTTGCATCTTGCAGATGTTGCCATAAATCATTGGCTGGCCCTGCCTCTGCAACTGGCTGTCTGACAAATGTTCCACAATAACTGGGGCCCCCACCCCACCCTTCCAGTAAAAGAGAGAGAAAAAAAGAAAAGGGGTAAAAGAGAAAGAAAAAAGAGCCTGGAATTTCTACCCGGCTGCTTATAACTCTTTCAAGACTATTGTAAAGTCTCAGCCATGTCAGCACAGGTGGAAACCTGAGGGGTCATAAACCAGAAAGTAAAAAGCCCGCCCACTTCAGGCTTTCTATTTCCCAACAATGTCTTAAACTCCCCGCTGTCCTGGCCAGCCCTCCACTGTGACTAATTCCACACAAATCTAAAGAGCTAAATCAGTCAGGCTGCTTGTGTGTCTGTGGACGGCAGTAACCGACACCCCCACGCCTGTAAAAGACACAACCATAATGGCTGAAACTAAGACTGGGCTGTGAATCACAGTCTCTAGGGCACTGGAGAAAGATGCTGTCTGAAGGCACTTTCCAAGCTCAAATCTTCACCCTTGTACTCTAAAAGGTTTACTGAGAAGAGCAAAAGCCAATTAGCGATCGTTGAATTGGACAGTTGAAGTCCAATTTTCCTTTTCCTGCAGGTTATATCAGCCTGTAGGGATTGATTTGAGGGATGGATGACAAAGTTTGATGGAACAATTGAAATGATGTAATCCCAAAGCTACAGAAACGGGTCTGTCAGTTTGGCCAACTCATAATAAAAAAAAGCTTAATTGTCAGAGTTTGCCTAGCACTTTAAAAGGAGTTTGACTTTTTGTGAAACAAGCTTAAACCTTTTTTTTTTTTTTTTGAAAGATGAGAGGATTAAACCACTCCCGTATCGTTAGGTATGAGGCTGGAGCCAGGACATGCTAGCTGAAATCAGGGGGAAACGGATAACCTGGCTCTGTCCAAAGTTTTAAAAGAACATCGCCTTCCAGCCCTTCCAAAGCTCACTAATTAACAAAAGATGCCATTTTAACATTTGTGTTTGTATTCAAATCAATATATATAACATGTTAAATAATGATTGTTTAAACTTTAGAAGGAGCCAGGCTCGCGGTTTTCCTGTTTTCAGTCTTTATGCTAAGACAAGGTAAGCTAATTGTCTCCTGCCTTTAGTTTCAAACTTAAACCTGCAATAACTGCAACAGAAACAAGCTGTGAACACACTACTGACATCACCTTAAAGTTGACATGGCAAACATGAACAACAACATTAGCATGTCCACCAACTTCTGTTGGAAATATGGGGTCTATATGGGCTCTTTAGTTACTAAATGCTCCACCGTGTTAACAAGCTAGTCGCTAACGTTGTCTGTCTGACGTTTGGTGCTTGGCAGGTAATGTAGTGTGTAATGTTTTTGCAGAGCTTCCTCCCTGAAAACAGTGCAAGAAACAGCTGCTGGGAATGGTAGACTGAACCAAAACAGTAAAGTTGAGGGTTGTAAAATCAGAACAAGGAGCTAAAAGACACTAAAATGCTCCATAGAGCTGAGGGGAACTGCAAAGTCGGGTGATGACTCTCTGTGGGTTCAACACTTTTTCACATTACACGTAGTCATTTGATCCATTGTTAGTATAAAAAATAATTGGTGCAATTTCAATAATCTTTGTTGTTGTAGTCAACTGTCTGAGTCAGGTTCATACTGATACAGCTGCATTGCCAGGCAGTTTTTGAGGTTTGGGGTATTTCTTAGTGTGTATTTTGAAGGTCAGGAGTTAGGTGTGACAGCTTTAAGTGATGAGAGTAGAGATTTATGAGCACAGACACTGACAACAAACCGCCAGAGGCTAAGCTGTTTCCCTGCACCTGGTACATTTAGCCATTTTTTGTTTAACGTGTATAGCTTTACTTATCATCTCTCAAATACTTATTTTCAGGAATGCATACTAATTTAGAACTGGTAGCAGTACATCAGCTACATTTAGAAAACCTGCATATGGTTCCAGTGTCAAACACCTCAGAAGTTCCAGTGTCAAACACCTCCCAAACAAATTGCCAACAACGAAAAAATTGTTGTCTAACTTTAGTCAAACACTGGGCCTGGATGAGTCCAGGCTGGTGGAGCACTAACCCCCGGGGATTTTTTTAACGAGCCACAGGAGGAGAAAAATGAGCAAAGGTGACCTTGCGAGTTTACTTTTTAACTCCAGGTGGTTTCCGCTCATCCTGTCAACACTATCCGACGCTCCAGCATGGTTGCATTCCTTCACTGTATGCAAAGAGAGCTGTGACATGGTGGCTGGTGTTGCTGGCAGCCTGCAATTACCTTTTCAATTTGTTTGAGCCCATTTGACAGTGTCTGGAAAGCCCTGTCAGAGTGGATATGAATAAAGACATGCACAGCTAGCTACACAAGTAAAAACACATTACATAAAAGACAGGTAGCCAGAGACAGTTAGGGTAACTTAGGGTACATCATAGTAAGAACTTTGAGACACAAACTACAAAGGAAGATCCACAAACATGAATAACCTAAACGTGAACACACTTTAAGTAAAAAAAAATAAGAACCGGTGCAAGATATTTGTGCCAACAGCCAACTAAATGCACAGTATTGTGTCCAAAACCTGCATTGTGACTCAAATCTACATTTTGCAGCTCAATGGATGTATTATAAAAACTGGATACAGGGTTAAAGGCGGAGCCCCGTTCATTCCTATAAGAGTTGCGCATGAAGCCGTCATGGAGCCTAAGGCTACTTCCAGTTTAGTTCCCTGCACGCCTGCTTGCCGAGCTCCGCAAGCTCGCGGTTTGCAACTATAAGGACGTCCTGTCTGACATCTGACGCTTGTTGAAGACATAAACAACAGAAATTGTCAGGCTCGTCTCATCCTAAGCTAACCAATGAAGGTGTGTCTCCTCTAAAAGTGTCCGAGTGAAACAGTATGCCGTTTTCATTTACCTGCCACCGTGGCTGGTAAGTTGGGCAAATTCACCCGCCACTGCACAGAATCACCCGCATTTGGCAGCTGCTAATTTCCATCCCTGGTTGTGAAAAAAAAAAAATGTATTGATGATTAACAGACTTATACTGTATGTGTATGTGTCCAAGACAGATTTCCTTCAGGACAATGAAATCTAATCTCTTTCGCAATGTAAGTCTATGGGAACAAGTCTTTTTGGGCCAGAGGGCATCACGTGATTCCACTGTTTGGCTACTGTGTTCAATTTGCTTGAATGCCCAGCAGTAGGTTTACCAGATAGCAAATGGCCGCTTTCACACAGAAATATCTAACCAAATCTGCTAACATTAGCTAATATTTGCTAATATTAAAAAAGTAGCTCATATGGAATGTCTCACAGACCATTCTTCTTCAATTAATATCAGCAGGCATTACACACAGCTGGAGGCAAGTGGTGAAAGCTGATTTAAAAGATTGTGCCAAACTGTATTGATCCTTGTGGGGATAAAGTGCAGAGGCAAACAGTGACAGCAAATAGAGAGACCGAGAATAAATGTCAACATTTGCAACACTAGAATATATCAAGTAGATACATATAAACGAAAAGTATAAAAATGAATACATTGCCGTACATACAAATTAAAAACGTAACTTTCACAGCTGTGAGATGTGTGTGAAGACAAATTCTAAAAGCAGACTAAATAAAGCTAGGCTCAGTCATCAGTCTCCACCTGACCTTTGACTTCCTGGAGAATCAACACTTCAGACACTCCTGGGTCAAACACACTGGCTAGTGTGTGCTTGACCCCCGACTATGAGCCAAGAGACACACCCACAAAACTGCCAATTTAACACCTCTGTTCGAAACAATAACTTTTTTTAAACGCCAATATGGATATGGAAGAAATTTCCATTAGCAAGTATTTTGTTTAGATTTCGAAATAAGACCGTGAGATTGGAAAACATCAAGGAAGAGGCAGGGGCAGCAGTCTTTGTTTGACAATTAAAGTACATGATCTTTTTTTGTATTTAAAAAGGTCAGGTTAAAAAGGTATGCAAGTCAAATATCTGGCCTGTATGTAAATGGGAATCTAAATACCTTTGAACAGCCTACTAGTAGATATGCAATCCCAAGAAACCAGTTTTTAAATACCTCCAGCTAAGGAGCTTCATAAGATCACAGAACCACTCCTTAGGGGGAGCCACCCATGTCAGCTATAGAAAAGACCATCCTATGCTTTATGGTTTCTCGAGGCCAGTTCTCTGATATTTATGCTTTGCTGCTTTTACAAATCACAGGAGAATTCATACTCAAGACTCAACACCTGGAGAGGAGATTTCAAAACTAGATTTTACAGAGAATGAGTGGCAAAACGCCCGTTTAAAAGCACAAACACAGACTATTAATACAGCATTAAAATTCATACAATATAAACGGTAGGGGTGGGAGAAGATTTTACAAGTGATTCTTTTCCCTAGAATCGTGATTTTATTTTCTTCTTTTTTAAACCAATGATTGACCTAAATATGTTCTGTTTATATCGGACCGCCGACGGCAACTACATCATATCCGTTTCCAGGGACACAGAGCGAAAGCAGAAAAAGCATTCTCTACAAATGAAATAAATGGCAGACTGACTGACTGACATGTGATGTGCATTCTTTTTTAGAAAACTATCAGATTTAGAAATGTCTCATGATATATTCTCTCTAGAAGTGTTTTATTCAATTTTGTTTTTGTTAAAGTAGGAAAAGAAAATCCCAATACTCAATACCATCGAATCGCAATACTTCTCGAATCACAATATATGAAAATGGCAATACAAATCGAAAGCTACGTATCGTGAAAGAATCAAATCGGGACAAAAATCAATATATATTAAAAAGGGAAAATAGCAGAAAGGGGGAAAAACATGTTGTTCTACTTATGTACATGAGGATGGTTAAAATATTGATAGTAAATTATTAGTGCTGTCAGTTTAACGCGTAATTAACGGCGTCAACGCAAACCCATTTTAACGCCGACAATTTTTTTATTGCACGATTAATGCTCTTTCGGATCTAGCTAGACCGGAAACAAAACAGACGGCCGGCAAAATTACGAATCCCACTGTGGCCACGCCATGTCCCGCCCTACGAAGCAGCTGATTGGTTGGGGTTAGGCCGGCAGCACACACTTGTTTGGGTTTGCGAGCCGTGTAGCTAGTACTGTAGGCTCGTCACGGGCAAGGGGGCAGGCTTCTCTCCTCAGAGCGAAGCCGCGATGACGCCATTTTATGCTAACCCTATCCATCACCCCCCGTTAGCATTCCATTGACTGCCATTCATTTTGGCGTCACTTTGACAGCCAATAACTTTACATCTGAAGCGTTTAAAGACTTCATTTGTCCATCGTTTATTTCTAAAGAAACACGACAATGTATAAAAGGCTCCATTACCTTGTACCTCACGTTATGGCTCCGTAGCAGACGTTTTTATAAAAATAGGCTAACGATTGTGTCATAACCACGCGACTTACTGTTGCATAGTAGAGGAATTACCATACAGTACAGGAGAAGCTCGCAGGCAGTTTGGACTTACATTAGCCGTTTAGTTTAATTACTAATGTTAACTAGCATTTTAGTTAGCAATAATTAGCCTGTGCCTATGTTATCTCCTTACATATACCAACGCTCTCCGTCTCTGATAGATTGGGAATGATTGAGATTTCTCTTGGCACAGCTACCAGAAGACTTACAACGTTCAGACACGTTGCTCATGTCACATCTACGTCGGCAAGCTCAGTTTGCAGCTGCGCAGTAACGCTCAGTAACGCTCAACCATCACCGGAAAAGTGCTTCTAATAGACTTCACTTGTCTCCGTCAAAAACAGCGGAGTCACTGGGTCCATTTTATATACGGTCTTTGGTCACGGCGATTAGCTTCGGAGCGAGTAGCGACTCTAGAGTCATAGTGAGAGAAACAAAGTGTCTCCCCTGTTCTTTCTGACCACGGTGGGAAACCTGGAGCAGGAAAAGTTACCCCTCTCCTTAATTTTACGTTGTTTATGGAGAAGGACAACCAGGAAATGAGTCGGGGAAACCATAGTCGCTATGACGACGAGCCACGCGCGCCTCAGGCATGAGGCAGTACTATCTGCAATGGAAAATCAAGGTAACAGTGTTACATTGTGTGACAGATTATTAGCTCCAAGTGTGAATGTTAGTGTGAAATTGAACATGTATATGCCAATGTTGTTTTCAATAAAAAAAACATTTGCACAAAGCAAGCCGAAACACTTTTCCATGTTGATAAGAGCATTAAAATGAGAAAATATAATGGGACAAAAAGAAATCAAGGGACATTTAGAATAGATAAAAATGTGCGATTTATTGCGATTAATCGTGATTAAATATTTTAATCGTTTGACAGCACTAAAAATTATATATTTAATATAGTTGGGGTATTGTTATTACTGTCATTATTATTAGTGTGTTCTAATCTGCATCAATATATTTGTAAACATTGCATATATAATGAGAAATATCTATTTGTATTTTATCTATATAAGGTCAGATGTGTTATTTCAACACTGCAAGTGAAAAGGAAGCATCTCTCTCATGGGGAGGTAAAGAGGACAGGATTGTGATAAAAGAAATATTTTCGGAGCCCACCACCCACTCCACCAAAAGCAGTTCTTAAAAGGCGTGAGCAATGCTGTCCCTGGGAATGATGGGAAAAGCCTCACGCTGACAGCGAGCAAACAAACACTAAAGGTTTTTAATTTCAGGCCAAGCCTGCTGTCGACAGCTCGAACAAATGAAAGCAAAGAAAGGAATGAGGACGGGGGGAAACGGAGAAGAGGAAGACTAACATGACACAGCGCTAATCGAGCCTCTTTCTTTAAAAAGAAGAAATAGTTCCCCCCCTTTTGTTGATGCTGAGAGCTCTTTGTAGAGACCTAATCTGATAACAGGGTGTGAGTGTTTTCATAAGTTAACCTCGCCACTATTTACTGAGACCCAGAGTCGCCAAACGGTGTTTGTGAAACCTGCTGTGCTACATTGAGTCTCACTAAGGGGAGTCACACTTCCAAACAAACGTTTCATCTTGTACTGATTATTGGCCGACATCTCAATTGGATTTTCAATAGCTTCTCTGGGAAGGAAAGTTTTGGACCGCCACAGTTTATATGCTGGCTGGAATGTCATAGCAATTAACTCATAACTTTCTTCATGTGTGCCAGTCATTAATGAGTACAATATGGACGGCCGCTCCACATGCGATGAATTCAATCTTTTTTTTCTCATGTGGATTTAGGATTCTGGGCATTTCAAATCCAACAAAGAATACAGACAGAGATGAAAATGGTCACATACAAACATGAAGGCAATTTGGGTGTTTATTAGCCACCATTAGAAAGCCACATTTTGCAGGTCTTTTAGTAAAAGAGTTTCATGAGCTTCTGCATTTCCAACTGGGAGTCTGACAATCATAACGGCCCAATACCGTCACACACAGTGAACCCTGTGAGCGTGTTCTGGCAGGCAGTGTTGTGCAAACAGCGCTGCTTTTTAGAACTGAGCTGTAGAATATTTATTGTTTGGTTAAGGTTTCAGTGAGAAATTATGACATCAGTCGGCGGCATAGGAGCAGCTCGGCAAGGGGGGGATTTCCCACTTTTCCCTCAGACCAGCGCTGTCTGAGCCTGATCAACGCACTGAAAGACTGCATGTGAAAGAGTGTTGATGGATTGTTCGTCTTTGGCTGATTCCCTTTCAAACTCCACAGCCATTAAAAAAATATTTGCTATTAAAAGCTACATTGATAGTTTTTTTGTCAAGAGTTGTATTGCTGTCAGAGTTGTAAAGCCTCTGAAACACCATTAGACGATCACTGGATACTAAATCTCTTGACTGGGATCGGACTGATGAAACTCATCAAAGGACTCATCATGTAGGACATTCATTTTTCTCTATTGTTGTCAATGTATGATAGGCTATAAACTGCTCCACAAAAGAGACATGCTTTGTATAATACAATAAGACAGTAGTCGATGGAACAAATCTCTTTTGAATAAACTGCGTTTGCATTAGGGCTGAAACGATTCCTGGAGTAACTCGAATAATTCGATTACTAAAAATTACTTGACGCAAAATTCTTTTTAATGAATGTCACCAACGTTGTACCGCTCACTCAAAAAAACGAAAACTCTGTTATGTGTGGCTATTGTAAAATCGAACTAGCATACCACAATGGCAGGGCGTCAATGCTACATCATCTCAGTAGAAAACATCCAGTCTACTCCTCCATTCCACGGAGCAAACCCGATACAAGGTAACTAACGTCTGCTGCTCTCGTCCACTGCGCTGTTTTACACAACCACAGCACGCTACTCTGCGAATTGTGATGTTTTCATAAACAGGCTAAAATGAAAGCTGTCGGTTTGTAGTCTAACTGTTTATTAGTTTGCTACGAATCTTGAAATCTGGACAAATTTATGTAAATGTAGCTGCTGCCCCAGACACACTAACCCCCTCCCTGCTGGAGTGGTTAACCTCATGGCTACTTAAATGCACGTGATTGACGTTATCGGACCATGCCGGTGATGTCTTCATTCTTTCTCCTCACTCAGTATTAGCCTTCCGAAAATGTGTCCCCCAGAACAGTTGAAAAAGCCCTGCTGTAAGCTTTGTACAGTCACATGTACTTGGGCTTAGTGAACAGCTCTTTTGCACATCCAGTGTAAGGCAACATATAGACTACGTGCGTCGGCCAGCCGGCAGTATGGCTAAAACGCAGGCCTTTACATTCATTTTGAATAGGGGTAGTGTGTTTAGGCTGCGGCGGGGGTTACCACAGGGGGGACACCCAAAAAAACGCAGCGGGCCTGCAGTGAAAAAGTTGAGATCAAACTCAACTTTTGGAGAAACGCAACCCCACGTCACGCTGCGGTGGCTAATCATGTAAATGGCGATCAGACTTGTCAGTTTGTTTTGAGCTATGGTTTGAGGTGGTGTGAGAATCCGTGCAGTAAACAGAAACACAAGAACGTTTTAAAACACTATGAGGGTAAAAAACAGAACACAAGCACTGTACAAGTCCTGCACTTAATGGGATACTTCACCGATTTAGCATTCAGGTTTGTATCAGTAGAAACCCGGTAGTATTTCTGAATGACCGTGCGTCCCTCCCTCATATCCCCCTGAGACAGGAGATATCTGCATTGGGGGGTCTGGAAAAAATCTTCCGATGACGTAAAATGACGATTTTTGCGTCATCGGAAGATTTTTTGGCCACAGCAAAAGACTACAGCCAGTACTAGGACTTACTTCCGCATGTTTTTAACCCGCCCATCACCCGAAGCGAGCCGATCTCAGCCGGAAAAAAACGAATCTCCTTTCTCTTTTTCTTTTACTGTCTATGGCTCTCTCTCGTGGATGTATTAAGAGAACTTCTCAGCAGCAACCTTTTACAACAATTATGTGCATTCAAACTACCGCACGTGTACCACCGGGATACATCGGTACAGATCGGAGAATATGCAGGGAACGTTATTACAGACGGAATAATCGGCCCACTATGAGAGCTTCGCCTGCCACGGAGACCAGCACGGGGACCAGCGGACTCGCTGGTCCCCGTGCTGGCTCGTACGAGCCGGGTAGGGGACATCCACGTCGGCTAGGTGGGAAGCTAATGCTAGCCGGGGAAAAGGCACCCTTGAGACAGTCACATGTACTTGGGCTTAGTGAACAGCTCTTTTGCATATCCAAAACGCTAGCCGGCCACCTGTCCCATCAATCCTGCTTGCAAGTGTCCGTTCATTAAACAACAAACTGGACTAAATCCAACTTCAACAATGTTCCCAACGCGAATTCAGAGACTGTGTTTTTTGCTTTCGTGGAAACATGGCTGAACAACAGTGAACCGGACTGTCCAGCTACCAGGCCTGCTAGCCTTCCGACGATCCGAGCTAGAGGTGCTCTGTATGAAGGTGGACTGTGTTAACACGGACTGGTGCAGAAATGGGGTGATTTGTATCCAACTAACTGCTAACCGCTGGAGTCTGTGACTGTTACATGGCGACCATTCGACATGTAAGGGTTAATGCCCGACGAGGTGTCCATTGTCAGGTATTAATGGACGACGGCGAGGCGTGAACCGTCCGACGCGCAGCGGAGTACGGTTGCCTCCGCCTGGCGGTTTGACTAATACCTGGAACAATCATTCCCATCCATCAGGTTCTAATGCAATGCAAACGTTGTTCACTCCTCCAGGAAATAGGAAAACCTTAGATACGACATTGCCATCCTTAGCAACCGGAGATGTTTATAGTCCGCTCAGCTGATAGAATCCTTCAGCTCAGCTACGAGCCAGAAAGCTAACGTTATGCTAGCTAACGCTATGCTAGCAAGATCCAAAGTCAATAACATTGTGTACAGTTGGCAATCAGTAAAAATAATTTGACAGTATGTTAAACAACAAGACAAGCTAGCTATCCAGCCATGTCATTGTCCCCGAAACAATATAACGACTTTTACGAACAATTTGATCCGCGATGTGTAACGTTATTGTCGGCTGCAGCGGCGCAGCCTGGGCTAGGCTATGTAGGTTATTGTATTTTTTTCATGTAGGCTAGGCTAGCCATGGGCGTCATACACTTTCGTTTTATAACCTATAATTAAAACCCACAGGTAGGCATAGTTATTGTTTTTTTATTACACAGAAAACAATTAATCAAACAACAAACAAAAAAACGATGACTTCTGCTCCAGCGATTTGCGCTTATAGCATATGGGGAAATAAATGAATCAGGTCGAACAGATGGTCATTTGGCTACATGCTAGCTTTTTTATTTAAAGTTAAATTCAACGTTTCCATTTATAGTGCAATTTGAAAAAGTCGGCACATCCGACATAGGGGCCTTTGAAGAAGGATGCACGATAGCTGGGTACTGGCCGTGATGGGCACTTGATGCAGACAGTACGTTGCTCCAGTCTCGTCTCTCCCGGACTGACGGAGCCCAGTAAGCCCGCAGACTGCTCTCGCATCGATGGCCTGTCACCGACATTATTTGACGGCTCTCCAGGCCGGCATCGGAGAGTCGACCTACAGCGGTGCTTCGGAGGCTGTGGTTTGTGTAGACCTTCGAAAGACCCACCTGAAAGGTAAATTGATGATAATAATTATAATAACAGTAGGTATAATAGGCATAATAATACATTTATATTTTTATTTATCAATTAGGCTAATACCTCTTCGCTGATCTTTTTCAGCATGTCCCCGAGGTAGTGGACACCCATCGGCTCCCGGCTGTACCACACTTCGGAAGCGGAGGTCACGGTGCGCTTCGGATGGTGGTAGAAAGCCTTTGCGTCAGAAGGACATTTGGACACATACGTCTTGAAACTTTTTACCGGACACAGAGGATCCCCGGGCCGGGCAAACATAAAACCTCTTAAATTTTCCTTGTCTGGGTCATTCGGGTCTTTGTGGTTTTTGGTGTGCGGATCAAACTCAACCCCGTCCTCGTCTTTCCGGAGGATGAAAGATTGCATGCAGAGCTCCCGGTTGCCCTCCCTGCCACGCCGAGCCAAACACAGCTGGATGTCAAACCAGACTTTTCTGACCAGGCCGAGGGGCGTATCGGGAGACAGTACAGCGGAATTCTTCATGATTTCAAGATCAGACTCAGAAATACGAGGATGGTGAACGCTGGTATCTTTTCCGCTTTTTCGGTAACGCTTAATTATTGATTTAAAAACCGCATTACTGGTCATGAATCTGGTGTCAGTTATAATATTGCATTCCGTTAAATGACGGTTGATACCGGCTCTCAGACTCCTTAGGCTTGAAACGCTGTACTCTCCCCCTGCCTTGGTTGACTGGGCAGCGGCATAAAACTCCCGCAGCGTCTCATTCAGAGCATCGGCGGTGTATTTCTCAAAGCTGGAGTCCATCTCTTTTTGAACAATAAAGTCTCTGAGTGTAGTTACTGCCCATTTC
Organism: Gymnocephalus cernua; assembly: GCA_023631565.1. Classification (NCBI taxonomy): domain Eukaryota; kingdom Metazoa; phylum Chordata; class Actinopteri; order Perciformes; family Percidae; genus Gymnocephalus; species Gymnocephalus cernua. Next base: position 17,726,941 of record CM042447.1, on the reverse strand, counting down.
GTATTTTTTTTTGTGTTGATCTCATCTTTTTCGTCTTCTATTTGATTCAGTTCTCCCGGTGTTATCTCCTTGTGCCGTTTCCCCGTTTTATTTAAACATGTTTTTTCTTCAGCAGCATCCCAGTCATCAAAGTTGTCAAATTCTCCAAAAAGGTTAAAAGAAATAATGAAGTCGCTCATTGCTGTACTGGTATAACGTTACGCTAACTAGCTAGATGTAGCCAAGTTTGTTACAATAAATTGTAAACTGATACTTTGACTGCCTGTTACTATGGTTACTCACAGCTGATGTAGCCAGCGCATTTATTTATTAATTTCGAATGGTAAACAGTCCATTTCACCGGAACACCTTTACTAGGTGTCCTACATCACTTTTTAATGGACACCCAGCAGCCAATCAGAATCGAGTATTCACCCAGACCATGGTATAATCCACGCTAATTCACGGCTGTGTTTATACTCGGTGTTTACAGCCCACCAAGCCTAATGCTGGTATGCTTAGTTGAACTTTACGGAGCCTATAATGTGTGTGCACTAAATGTAGCCTGTTTCGTATGTCGTTATTATATAATGTAGTTTTTATATAATGTAGTTTTTATATATTTTAAATGTGTAACACCACTTGAGCCACGATGAAACGTTGTTTTGTGTATATGGTTGAAATAATAAAATACATTGAGTTGAGTCGAATGCCTCACTGTCTGTCTGTCAAGCAGTAGGCGTGGCTTGGGAGTGGACTCAAAGCAGCGAAGCGAAGTGCATTCTGGGATTTGGTGTCTTTCATCCATATGAGCCAAAAACACATTTTCTGGCTTTTCTCGGCCTAGAAGGCACCAATTACATTTTCTTTTTCACATTTCTGCTACATAAGTGACCCAATTTAAAGATATATTCAGCTTTCCAGCGGTGAAGTATCCCTTTAAATGTTTTGAGTGAAAGTACAAAAGTATTGGCATCAAAATATAATCTCACTGTAATCTTGGAATTAAGATTAATCTAGATTAAAATGGCTAATTTGAATTCTGCCGAAGGCATTCAGAATATGTGTGCTACCCAAATAATGACTAAAAGTAAGTCTTTGAGAACAGGTTTCTCAAGCCAGGTGGCGCATTAGACCAGGGGCTCATCTCCTGTTTCCAAAATGCATCACAAACTGCTTGAGAAAGCTGTTCTACTATGATAATTGGTGATGAAAATAAATCATGTTCAATAAGATGTAGCCTACTTGTGTTTACTACAGTGTTTCCCACAGATAAGAAGGCAATCTGCGGTGGTCTTTTTCTGTCGCGGAAAATACTTTTCAATAGGCTACTCATCTTGGTTGAAGCAGCAAACATTCAGTGTAAGAGTAAAGAAATGACATAACATTATTTATAATACATTTATTTGATGAGCTGCTACGTATAGTGTTTTGACCTCGACAACCCAACTGCATTTTACCGCAAACTTGCGACTAGTTAACTTTCTAAAGCGGGCGAAATCGCTGGTTTGCTAAGAGTCGGTCGGGACTCTAACATTAAACACGCTGGCAGACGCAAGTGACAGAGAGACGGAGGAGAGCAGGGAAGGAAATATGCTGCTGAACGAATACGCTGCATGTTTTAAATAGCGTTAAAAAAAATGAATAAACGCAAGTGCGGCGGGTGGTGTTGTGAGGCGCACCGCCGCACATTAGTCTATGTGGGGGAAACACTGTTACTAACTGTTTATCCATCCATCCATCCATCGTCGTCCGCTTATCCGGTGTCGGGTCGCGGGGGCAGCAGCTCCAGCAGGGGACCCCAAACTTCCCTTTCCCGAGCCACATTAACCAGCTTCGACTGGGGGATCCCGAGGCGTTCCCAAGCCAGGTTGGAGATGTAATCCCTCCACCTAGTCCTGGGTCTTCCCCGAGGCCTCCTCCCAGCTGGACGTGATGAACTGTTTTACAGTCAGTAGGCTGTATACATCTGCTCTAGAATATCAAGGTTAGTCATCATAGCTTGCGTAGTAGCCTATAGACCCAGCTCCCAACCCAACTTTGAGAATAGATTAACGGCGATATTTTTTTTTTATCGCCCGATAAGAGTCTCACGTTAACGCAGCACGTTAACGCCGATAACGGCCCACCACTAATATATATACACAATTTGTATCCCTTTTATGTTGGAGCTGTTAAAGGTGGAGCTAATTTAAACAACTTTGTATTCCGCTGGGTAGTTTGATCTATAATAGTGTATCATGTATTAGTTGATTAATATTTTGTATTAATCTAAATCTGCAAAGTAAAACTGTCAGATGTGGAGTGAGAAGTACAGTATTTGTTTCTGAATTGCAGTGGAGTAGAACATTAAAGTAGCATAAAATGGAAATACTTGAGTACAATATATTATACAAGTACATTTCACTTAAGTAAATGTATTTAGTTACATTCCACCACCGTTAATAACTATAAGTCATGTAATATTTTATTTAACTACGAGACCAAAGGTGATCACGCCTTTGTCGTTTTAGCTCCAACCCTCTGGAATCTTCTTCCTCTGTCTGTTAGGTATGCTGAATCTCTGGACCTTTTAAAACCCCACCTTTATACTTTAGCCTTTGTGTAAAGGGCTGCACCCCTTTTATGCTGTATTTTAAATTGTATTTGTATTTTGTAACTCATGTTTCTTTTTACTTGTTTCTTCATATGTATTGTGCATGTGTGTGTGAAGCACTTTGTAACTGCATGTTTTTAAAAGTGCTATATAAATAAAGTCTTACTTACTTACTTACATCGTGGTACAGTTACGCCATGCCCTCCAGGAGGTGTGTCTCAGCAACTTCTCCACTCCTCAGCTGCTTGCTGCAGGTGGGCTGTGGCGGTCTGAAGGCGCGGTCCAAACAACCCATCAGCGCAACCGTGGAAGCCGTGGTGAGGGTCAGGACGGCGGTTATGGCTTTGCCGATGTCGGTCAGTAGGTCTGGGGGGAGAGCCCCAGGCTTAGTGGTCATGGCGGAGACAGCAGATGACAGCAAAGCAATGTTGTTGTGTGCCGCAATCACCTGGGCTGCACACTGGTGCGAGCGGTCGGTGACCTGGGCACAGACCTGGTCCTGGGGAGATGGCAGTGTGGGCTTCTGGCGGCCGAAAAAAGTGTCCTTGGAAGCAGGATGGAAGCCAGGCTCTGCTTGGGCTCCGCTGGGAACCCTGTTTCCGTGTTGCTGTGGACCCTGGCTTCCCCGGATTGGAGAATGCTTCCTCGATGTAGGGCTGAAGCTCCACGAAGCGTAGCTACAGAGGGGCGCGTCTGGCTGATGGCTCCTGGACGTAGACGTCTCTACGTCTCGCTCGTCTCTTTTCATTCTCTCTCTGCCGTGAAATAAAGCTGCATTTAAGTGTGACGGAAACGTCAAAATCTATAAACAATCTGACGGAAACGGTAATTGTGAAATATAAAGTCTATTTGTGCTTTGCTGGGGGGTTTAAGAACACAACAGGACGTCACACAAATTAAAGAGCCAGAAGCATTGAGGGGAAGCGGGCGAAAAAGATTTACATTTGGGCCACCAAAAATGTACTTCGGCCAAAAGAATAATACGCTTGGTGGCCCATGCGGCCTGTGCTAAATATGACAATATAAAAATATTAACATCTGTCCCTGTTATTGTACACAATTTAGGCAATACAAATGTTGCTTTTTCTAAAAAGGAAAACTCTCTATTTTTTGCTGTTTACTATAAAGCAAAAGTATTTCTCATCCGATTACTCAATTAAAAGGTACTGTAGGTAGGATTGCAAAGATCCAGGACTTAGCCAAAAAATGTTAACATCAACAACTTCTCAGTCCCTCCCCCCTTTCTGCTAAAGCCCAAAAAGGTCTTCTAAGCCCCTCCCCCCACAAGGGAGAATGAATGCGTGTGAATGAGCAGTGACTGACACACAGTTACTTTTTGGTATGCTCATCAGTCAGTGTATGTGAAATGGGGTAACTATGTCTGCCCCATTAGCAATGGAGTTAGGCAGGGAAACATTTTATCTCCCTTTATTTTTAATATTTATATGGATGATCTATCAAAGCTGCTAAACAACTGGCTATATGGTTGGGAACACCATTATCAACCACCTGATGTATGCAGATGATCTGGTGATTCTTTGTCCATATAGTGCCTTCAACAGTTACTAAGGGTCTGCTCCCAATATGGCTCAGACTTTGACATTAAGCACAATTCTAAGAAGAGTAATATTATGATTGCTAGAAGCAGGGAGGACAATAAACTGTCATTTCCTGCTTTCTCTCTGTCTGGTACTGTCCTTAAAGTGTGTGATGAGGTCAAATACTTAGGGCACTATATAACTGATGACCTGTCTGATGATAGGGACATTCACGGACAGTACTGTATAATGTATGCACAAGCATATATGCTGAATCGCAAATTTAGCATGTGTTCATTGTCTGTGAAGACCACACTTTTTAAAGCTTGTTGCACCCCAATGTATACTGCCCACTTGTGGCGTCGCTATTAAAAATAAAAAAAAGCAGTATGCAGAATCTCAATGTGGCATATAATGATGGTATGAGGCTGCTGCTTAAAATGCCACGATGGAGCAGTGCAAGCCAAATGTTTGTAAGTGTTGATGTATCCACCTGTTCTGCTGTACTCAGGAATCTCATGTACAGATGTAGGCTATGTGTAGCTAGACTAAGCGAGTCATTCAACAGCATAATAGCAACACTAGTGAACCCTGCAATGAGTGCGACTAGGTTTACTTCGAGATTGTGGAACCATTGGCGTTTTAGTCTCCTTTCGTGTATTGTGGAACTCTGACTGTTGCAGTCATTTCTTATTTAATGTGTTGTGTCTTGTATTAGTCTGTCTTTTGCTGTGTTTTGTATTGTGCTATGGACAATTTTTTGTGTCCCGAATAAAGAATAAAGTACTGTGTGCGCGTTACCTCTGCCTTCCTGACTTTAACAGCCTCCGTCACACCTCTCACGAGGAAAGAGCCGATGTTAGCATGCCAGCCTGTTCATGTTTGCTATAATTAGCATGTTGGCTAACGTCATTTTACCCGCGTGTTCTACACTAAAGTCTGCCCGACATACTTTACAAAACGCACGGGGTTAGCTGACGTACAAACAGGAAGGTCTCGCACCAAGAGGACAGGAATTCTGATTCTTTTTTGGTGCCGCTTCTTCCATTTTTACTTCAGTTGACTGACTCAAACCGTTCTCTATACATCCACGACTCAAACGTGAGCTTGAACGTGACGAGTGACGCACGTCAGGCAAGGTTGTTTGGGTTGGGTTGCCAGGTAGTACCACGGCCTATCCTACAGTCTGAACATATCAAACTGTGAAACACCCATTTCAGTCATATCACTATAAAATCGGGAGATTAGCAGGACAAATAACCAATCGGGAGCAGGTTTGGTTAAAAGCAGGAGTGTTCGGGAGTGTTGGCCGGTATGCCGTTAGCGACCGAGCTGAACTAGCCAGATAACTGGAAAAACTTCAGACTGAAGGGCACTTGCATCTTCCCAGCTGGCTAGCCAGTTAGCAGTTAGCTTGTCAGATACAAATAGTCAAGCCCTGCGAATAGTCACCATGTTTGGATAGGATTAGTCTCACTTTGCCAGACCGGCTAGTCCACACAGCATTCTGGGATGGGAGAAAAACATGCTCTGGTTTATTGGCATTTATTTAAACCATCACAATTGTCATGGGCGGCGCTAAGCTACGCACGGAGCCGCTGCAAAATAGCCTCGGGAAGGAACTTGTACGTTCAAAAGTTGTTTTAGTCGTGCAAGAGAAAACTCAAATTGGACAGATAGTCTAGCTAGCTGTCTGGATTTACCCTGCAGAGATCTGAGGAGCAGTTAACCATAGTCCTTATTAATCAAAAAGACATGCATCTGGCATGATTTTCTGCAGCACTGGAGCAATCCTGAAAGTGGAAAGTCGTGGCTATAGACTAAGATAGGATTAACTTTACTGTGCCACTCTCTGGTGTAACTAGCTGCTATTGTCGACCAATCAGAGTCTGGTTTATAGGATTCACTTTGTGTGACGGACCACGATATGAGTTTTAGAGGAGGCGCAATTGCATACAAAGTCAATGGAAAGATGCATTTGGATGCAAATTTGCCTAAGAAGACGCAAGCATACAACTTGAAAATGTTTCTAATTGAGCAAAAACCTTTTTTGTCATTTACAGTCACATTTATCCACAAAACAGCATACATAATATAGGAACATACACACAAGGGTTTAATCCCAGGGAATAACGTTACACAACTATTTCCTGTTTCCCGAGAAATATAGTACCGGGAAAACGGCAAACTATATATGTTCTCAGAGTAAACCAAATAGGTGGATATATGCTAAATATAATTATTACTACAGAAATACAGAAGTCATTTACATCATTCCGCGTGGATGCAATTCTCAGAGTAAGCAAGGATGCAAAACTCAGCATTACAGTAACTTCCTTTTGGCCCACCAAATTCTTCTATCGTCGGCTCTACCATCTAAATGGAACACATCACGATGTCTGCCACCAGCTTTGCGATGGAAATACTATACTGTAAAAGATTGAACAATGAAGATGCAAAGCGTGTGTTTGGAATGCTAACAGAATATGGGATCTCAGCTTAATAGAATAACTTTTTTTTAAAATGCCGAACTAGCCTACTTAGGCTACTTTAACAAATGAGATCAAAATTGTCAAATATCACTTTTATGATGCTGTTCTCAGCAGACAGATCACAGGAAATACAAAGTGTAAGTAGTGTTTATTCTAATGTTGATTAACATAAATGGCATTCTTTTGCCTTAATAATTATTAATACCACCAAATAATACTCTAAAGCAGTCTGGGTTTTGGGAACCAATAGGTCTATGCATATTTCTCCTTTTTTTAGTGTTGCTAGAAATATGACAAATGCGTTTTGACTGTAACTGAAGTTATAGCCTACCTTAAAAACAATTCACTTTCCCTAATCCCTAACATACTTTTTCAGTTCTTGAACTCTGGCAATCATTACACTTTTAAATTGACTTGATTGGAAATGGTTTAAATAACTGCACAGAATAATAAAAATTTCAGACAGAGTGTAACTTCATATCAAAGCAGAACATCATGACTGATATTTAATGGCTCCATATATCAGTCGAACTCTACTAAAAAAAACTGCTGAGAAATACAAAAATAATCCCTCACAGGCTTTAATATGTCATGTGCTCACAGGCCCACCCAGAAGAGTGACTGCCGTTATTTGTCTTTTTTCATAAGCTATTTTATCATCTGCTCTGTTGTACTGAAAACTTACACACGTCCTCCCACACTGACTCAGCGAACTCCAGATGGAAAACGGAGCCATCTTTCAGCCAGCGCCAGTACTGGCATCTTTGCGCTTTTTTCATAACAAAGATTTTCAAATGTTTTCCAGACTGGATGGCAGCAGCCGCTGTGTGGCGACTGCATCAGCGTCTTGGATAATGTCTTGGCACCATCAGGTCAGTTTCTGAAACATAAATAAGGCTGTTATACGTTCTGGCTGGCAGGCGGGGGCTCCAGCTGGCCTCCAGCTTGTCGTTTACGGTGACCCCTCCCTTGGACAGGACATGGGGCCATTCACATGATCTTGTTGGCTGAAAATAGGCGGATGTTTTGATGCCGTGGCTTCATTTAAAGATTTTCTAAGCTGGTAAGCCTTCTGGCCCTATAACAGGGGTCTTCAACGTTTTTTAAGCCAAGGACCCCTTAACTGAATGAGAGTTGGAGCAGGGACCCCCTACTACATATATTGTATAAAATGAAGTTGCATATTAAACTGGGCCTAATAACGTGTAGGGCGGCCTAAAGCCTTTGTACATACCTTTTTTGCATCAAATACTAAGCTATTAAAATAGTAAATTAGTGAATAATGATAAACATACATGTGGCACAGTGAATCCTTAGGATGAACTGTATCTGTGGATGGCCTTAGTGACTACCTTACCTATAGGCCAGTAAGCCTATCAGCAGTGGGGATTTATATTTGCTAATAATATGTTGGATTCATTTTGGGATTTTTGAATTTTTGAAACAACTTTTTAAAATGTAACAATAATTTGGACGCCCCCCTGCATTAACTCTGGGGACCCCCTAGGTGTCCCTGACCCCCTGTTGAAGATCTCTGCCATATGATATTCCAGTCCAGACTTAAAGTGTGTCTCCAGGGTATTGTATATGATTGATGGTGCTATAAACTCCAATCACTGCAAAGCATTAATGAAAAGGGTAATCTGCTATGTGTGTATGGTTGCAGAGAATAAAAGAGACACTCAAAGTGAAATCAATAATGATTTTAAAGGAAGGCAAGAGGAGGTATTTGTATAAAAAGGACTAAAAGTCAAGGTGTAGGTGGGAAAGGAAAAGAGGGGAAGAAAGAGAAGGAGGAAAAGGGGGAGAGAAGGCCTGCAGAGGCTATGTCTATCCTGGCCTGAATTACTATCATTATTGTAATGACTCTGTAATGTTTTCTTTCCTGGACCAGTAATTGTTACCAAGCCCGCTGTTCAGAGGTGCAGGTGGACAAATTGCTGCCGAGCATTACTTTCCATCATGGCGAGGGGAACATAATCATTTCCACCATCCAGGCCTCAAACTTTCCCCCCTCTTGATCGAACTGTTGGCATTTGTGACATTTTGAAGCACAGAAAAACCTGTCAGATTTCACGCTCCCTTGAAACTGGTTGTAGATACCTTAAACATCCTCTCCTACAGTAAAAGTCCAATAAAGTACTTGCAGTATATTTCAGTACAATAATATATATTACAGAATCATTTAAGATTGTTTTAATATGGAAAGAATGCAGACTTTTCCTGAACAACTGCAATTTTTCAACTTTCTCCAGCTCTCCACATGAGCCACAGTTGTGTTGTATCTGCATGTACTGACCCTTTTAAACTTCCACGGTCCATATAACCCATATGAACCCCCGCCCACCACCACCTGCGGCAAACTGTCCATGACTCTTAAAACCAGCCAGATGTTGCTTTAAGTCTGGGATTCCTCAGCGGTTTCATGACAAAGACTCACAGGATTGAAGCAAATTAGTTTAGCTGATGTAAGAGGATTTGTATTGCTAGGTTTAAGAAGTAGGACTGTATTTCTTTATTTAATCTATGTGCAAATGATATCTCATTAAAGTTGCCTAATTAGTGAAGTAATGGAAATAAGAAACAGTTCATTTAATTTGCTGGATGCAGTAAAGGAGCCTACTTTGGAACAGCTTTAAAGAAAATATCCATCATGTTTCTAAGAAAATGTCATTTTATTATCCTCCCATAAATTGTCCACTTCCACTTGGGTTAGACTGTTCCTACATTTCCCAGAATGCCTTTCCTACTACCCCCCAGAGAATATGTCTGGACTTGTCGCTTTCAGCATTTTTAAGAAGTAGGAGAAGAAAATGACAGCTGCACTACACACATCAATAGAGCAAGGTTGTTGTTTTTTTTAAGTTAAAGAGTTATCGACATCACTGCTCACTTACAATTCCACCTGTCTTGTGGTTGCATTGCATTTTGGTCTATTTTATGCCACTGTTGTTGTACAAATTGGTGTCTGTGCCTCTTCTGCAAGGGATTTGTCACTGTAAGATTGCTTTGATCTGTGCAAATTGGTGGGTTTAGAAAGAAGCCTTCACTTTTCAATTCTAAGGTACTGACACCAAAACCTGACATTAGCTGTTAGCATTTTCTACTATGGCCAAAATAGCCATGGAAATGTTGAACATACAGGGACAATAGCCTGAGCGAAGAGAGATATTTCCCAGCAGCTACATAGGACTGCGTAGAGTAGACACATAATGCAGTCTCATCCAAGGTCTCCAAAGAACCGCATTCCATTTTCAGACATTAATGCGACTCATTTTTCTTCCCACCAGCAACTTTCTTCTCAGTCCCAGATGGTCCTCCATTGAGTTCTTGAAAGTCCTGGCAGGCGAACATACATCAAAAGGCGAATTCCGCGTCTTTTGAAAGTGTTGTAATTACCAGTGGGAAAGCAGCACATATGTGGCGCACACTGCATCAATCATACAGTAACACCTGATTTTAATCACCTCGCCATGGCTGCAGTGATCGTTTTGACACCCACAAAATCACTGAGCGCTAACTGCCTGCAAGAGGAAAAGTGGGATATTAAAAACTGTAGTTTTCAGAGAAAAAGCATGACGGCCACCAGCTCTCATAGTTTTTATTAAATGGCAAAACACCCTCACATGAATCCATTATTTTATTTTCCTTCCCTGCAGTGAATTTGAAAAATACGTTTTTATTCAACACCACAAATAAAAACACAAAAATGTGATTCAGCTTCAGGGGTGAAGTTCTGCATTCTCAGACTTGACCACAATGAAATGGTTTTCAACCACTGTTTATTTGTAAATTGTGGTGTTTTTGCATTACACTTCCCAGAAATCACCTGCAAAGTCGTGTTTCTGGCCACCTTGTTAATGTAAATCCACTATTCATTCTCCTTTTATCTTTGTTTGGGTCTCCACTAAGGGAAATATCTGAGAGGTTAGGATGTAAACGCATCCGTCTTCCCTGAATTCGGTTAAAAAAAATTCACGTCCACATGAATCCATCTGTAAATGACTCAACACGCTACTTCATATGGCAGGCCTGTAGGTGGCGCTGTTATTGCTACAGAAATTAACGAATCGAGAAGAAGAGCAGTCTTCAATCACTTCCGCTTCCCTTCATAACATTAATAACTTTCACCACTGCTCGTTATATAAAGGCCACTGCTAGAAAACGTGTCTTTGTTTACATTGTATAATGTGCTGTTGGATTGCTTTTTATTTTGCAATTATGTCTGCTATCGGACATGATTGCGCGCTAACGTTAGCTCTGCTAGCTAGCGCGCTAACGTTAGCTCTGCTAGCTAACATCGGCAGTCAAACAAACATCAATGGTCCGATGTCTTTTTGATAATCTAGCAACACGTTTTTCTTGCGGTAGCCTTTCTACAGTAAGCCGTGCTAAAAATTACTATAATCCGTTCAAGGAGTTGATAAGCAGACAGATTAGCTAGCTAGTTGATAAGTTGTCTACTTCCACTTTATAAACAGCATTGCGTCCCTGCTAGAGCTGACAGCAGCCAGCTGTGAGGCTGAGGTGTGTGGCGATTACATCATCGATACGCACGTATGCGGTTTCGCCGTCCATACGAAGCCAAACGTGAGACGTTTTTTTTTTTTTTTTATTCACCCTGGGACCAGGTTTCAAAAAAGTGCGTTTACAGGCAGTGCGTTTACAGGATTCGTGTGGACAATCGGCCCAAACGATGCAAAAAAAGTGCGTTTGCATCCAAACGCGTCTTCATGTGGATGGCCTCTTAAGCTGCTACATGTTCCACTATGTTCACCAGCTAGTTGCTAACTTGTGTGTCTGTTGGTTGTTGCTTTTTAGAGCAACTCTAATTTTTTATTGGATCAAATGGCTCAAATTGTGATAATACCTAGATTTATACATCATTTTGGGGTGTTTGTGACACTCAGAAAAATATATTTCTTTCGTAATGATTGAGTTTGCTAACAACCCAGATCAGCTTCTAACCCTAAAGAAAATTAAATAATTTCCCCTTCCGGGATTAATAGCGTATAGGCTACCTTCTTCTCCTTGCTGTCACTTCAACTTTCACTATCTGGGTTTTCATCCCTAATGGCATTTTAAAAGCGCTTTTCTCTTGGTATTCACATGAATTTCTGCAGCCCCTGGCTTATTGTCTTTGGCCCTCACCCACCACAGCGTAAGTCACCGAGCCTCACCATGCTGTATGGGACATGTTTCTGGTCAGTGACTCATGCAACATGTTGAACCATGTGAAACCACAGCTTTGTGCCCTTGTGTTAGTCTGCCAGGAGGCCTACAGTACTGTCAGAGCATGCCTTACAAGCCGTTTCCATGATCTCTCTCAGCGAGCAAACTTGCAAACAGCTGCGTTTTCCATCAGAAGTGGTTTCTGGAGATGTGTTTTTTTTTTCCCCTGTCATCCTGAGGGGGGAGGGGGTAGGGAGGGAGGGGAGTGACAGGATCAGTGGGATTGGGAGGCAAGGCTGCAGATAAAAGTGAGATGTGCCTCGTACTCAGCGGTACGGTCCATGCACATGTTTATTAGCAATAAAGTCTTGAATCATGCAGACTAAGATTTACTGCCGGTGGAGACAAGTTGAAGAAGGTCGCCATGGCCTGTGGGGCAAACCCAATCAGAGTGTTTTCTTAACTAATGAACTGTGAGATGAGTCACTTAAACGCACATTAAAAGAACGACTTTTTGCGTAAGAAAGGTTTATCTTGTTCTGACTTCAGGTTCAGTCTTAAATGTGTGCAGTTTGTTAACTTCATGGGGGCTTTGAAAAGCAAACACATCACTCCTTCTACTGTACAGCCACACCTCCAATATACTGTGTGTGTATTCACTCTACCACACAAGCACAAGTGTGTAAATACAAGATGCAATTTGTATTTACATTGTGATACTGTTGTCAGTTCCTGAGGTTAATTTACAGGTTAATAAATTGGATTAAGGCCAGTGTAATGTCAAGTTTTACCCAGAGGGCTTCTTGGCTGAAAGAGGAGGCAGCATCAGAGTGACCTCTAGTGGTTCCTTGTTTGGATTTGGGGAGAGGAAGCTGATATTTTCTCCAATGTAAAGCACCCGAGCAGGGCATCTGAAACCAGGACAATTCACATATAAAAAATATGCTGTGACACATATTGCCAGTTACCAGTCACAAAATATAACATTTTTGTGTGATTGCAATAACTTGCAGTGACAAAATACACAAGAGAAACATGTTTTGTTGGCCTGCACCAGACTTTTTTTTTTTATACATGCACAATGCACATTGGTAAATTTGACGATAAAAAAGGAGTCCTGGCTCCTCTCTTTATTCAAGTCACCAAAGTTCACTTGAAGATCAAGATGCTTCTCCTATGACTATGTGAGATAACTAGAGTGTGTTCAGGTTATATTCTCTGTGTGTTTACTCGTTAATTGCCCGCTGGCTCAGGCCGTGAAGAGTGCCCGAGCCAGTAGCTGATCAATAGTGTCGGGTGCGTTGTTAAAAAGCTAGATAGTGGGCTGAATCCTGCCTCGCCCGCCGGTGAATAATGAGTGTGATGTGCGGTGAAGATACAGGGTCAGAGACGTCCTCACCCTCCTGAATAATGAACCCCATGCTGAGGTACCGCCGGCGCAGGCTAACTCGGGGGAAAGATAATTAGACAGAATGCTGCAAAGGTTCAAATGTCTTCTCATTTAGATTTAAAGTTCTGCTCTGATGATCAATGGCAACACTGAGACATTAGTTTGTTTATGTTCTTGCTCTTCTCTGGGCCCAAACAGGTACCAGGAATCAAACATGGCTTGATCAAAATCTCTAACTTGTTTAATTAACCAAGGGCTATGTGTGGCCTTTAGTCTCGCATTGCCAGACCTTCCTCCACAGCGCTGCAGAGGAGGGTCTGGCTGGTCTACACAGCATTTCCGAGATGGGAGAAAAACATGCTCTGGTTTATTGGCATTTCTTTAAACCAATCACAATCGTCTTGGGCGGTGCTAGGCACCGCACGGAGCCTTGGTGCGGCTGCAAAATAGCCTCAGGAAGGAACTTGTTTTGGCGGAACATGTGTACGTTCAAAAGTTGTTTTAGTCGTGCAAGAGAAAACTCAGATTGGACAGATAGTCTAGCTAGCTGTCTGGATTTACCCTGCAGAGATCTGAGGAGCAGTTAACCATAGTCCTCATAAATCAACTGGAGTTTAAATGCCAACACAAAGAAAGCGGAAGGTAATGGACATCCGGCCTAAATGAGGGACATTATTATTGCTTTTTAGGGAGCCTATTGTAGCATCTGGCCAGGGACTGCAGATGCAAACTAGCCTTTTAGCTAATTCTGGCATATTTACAGAATTTTTTATTTATATGCACTGTCCCCATCAAAAATAACATGAAATTAAAAATCAAACCTCAAAGAATCAAAAATACACTGACAAGACTGAGTTTGACCAAAGAAATTCAAAAGTAGGTGTACTTGTAGCCAAGGCTTGTAGCTCAGCATCCAGGTTGCTCAAGGACAACCTTGCAATTCAATGGCTCAAACCTCTTGACCTGCCAGTTACAGGACAGTAGGGCTATTTCTACTCCCTAGCCCACTCTGCTGTCCCAATTATGATCTACTGTGCCAGAGACAGGCAAATATCAGCCAAAAAAAAGGCCTCAATCCTCCCCTCACACAGGTCCTCAGTGAAGACATGGTAATCCCCTCGGTTGTGGGTGTTCAGGTTCAGTTGCTCCACCGCTGCCAGAACTGAACCGTGACAAAGCCGCCAGATTGGAGGAGAGTTATCTGGACTTCCAACGCAAGAGATGGGACGAGAGGTCAAACTAAATTGGCTCGCCAGAGATGGGAAGTCGACCCTTCAGGCAATTTCCCGCTTCTCCCTTCAATGAATTGGGAGTCCCAGGGCCGCCCGCCTGGCTCGGGGAATGCCGACCACATCTCACAAATGGGGCGGATAGGAGAACGAGGTGATCCGCTGATGTCCTTGGGAGTTTTCGAATGACAAAGAATTCAAAAGGAGGAGAGATTTTGGTCTCAGCTGACTTCACAGGGCTGCAGGACTCGAGCCCAGTCCCCAAACCACTTGTCTGACCTCTTGGACTGACAGGCTCATTCTTGTGATGTGGGCTTCATTTCTTTTTTTTGCCCCCAGCATCAACATGGCTTGTAGAGAAAACATCTTAACTGAACCGCCAGACTCTTGACCGCAATTCTGTTGTTGTTGTTGTTTTGTCTCACTTAAAAACTACGGCCATTGTTAGCTAACAAGTTTGCCATATCAACTTTATAATGTTGTGTTAACGTTGAATGTGCTGCAACAAAGTGGCAGGTTTAAGCTATCCAAATCTGTCACCTCAACCTGGGGCAATTATTATGTTTCTTTATCTTTTAGGATACCGTGAAGACAAAGTTTGCATCTTGTACTATGTGTGCCAGTGCTAAGTGCTACTGTAACTACCAGTGGTGGTTTTCTCTAAAAAGAACCAAAGTGTGTCAAGGTTCATCCGCCACAAATTCACCTCTGTACATACGTTGATACTGGATTAATAATTACCCAAGCCCATTAATTCTGTGTTGTGCTCTGCTCTTTTCTCTCCAGTTTCAGGTTGGTCTTGTATTCTGTGGTGTTCTGTTACTTCATGTTTGCTCTCCCTCTGTTTGGTTCTATTCTATCTCTTCTATTTGCATTTATTTGTTTCAGTTTTCTTGTATTTGTTACAATTCTCTTGTCTTTTTCTGTTGTGTCCGGACTTTCTTTACATATTATTCTCAGCTTTCAATTCACAGAGTTTGACTG
Source organism: Gymnocephalus cernua (assembly GCA_023631565.1). NCBI lineage: Eukaryota > Metazoa > Chordata > Actinopteri > Perciformes > Percidae > Gymnocephalus > Gymnocephalus cernua. The sequence goes on along the minus strand of CM042447.1, from coordinate 17,711,561 downwards.
AATTACTTTCAACATGACTCCCAATACTTGTCAAGGTTAGCAGAGCAGGCTGTTGGGATTTATTAATGAGCCTGTGCCTTTAGGGAGAGCTAATAAAAAGAAAAACAGCCCTGCTCTTACCCCAGGACATTGTCCAGCGGTTGTTATGTTAATCACTTAGGCCTAATTAATACCATGCATATCATTAGCAAAATGGAGATTCAAATGCCAGCATGCGTTAATTACTACTGTAGAAGTCATCTACATTTCTGCGGTTAATGTTAACCATCTGCCGGTGCTCATTTATTTTTAGAAGTTTTCAGAAATAATGGAGCAGGAGAAAATATAAAATATACAACGGACATAGCAGTTTTCTAATGTAATCTAATGACATCACTTTATTAAACAATATTCACATTCACATTACCGGATTGGTCGACATGTGTTTAAGTGATTTTATGCACATTTATGTGTTTTTGCTGTTTGACTGTGGAGGAGAACCTGCACTTCACTCGTATACAGGATGTTTAGCAGTATCAGGATAATCTACTGTGTGAGAATGTGTGTATGTGTGTGTTTCAAGGGGGATTTCCTGACATAATCTCCACTCCTTTCATTGCTAATAAACGTCATTCAGTGTGCCACAAATCCCTCGACTTACTGTTGTTTTTGAGACAACGTGGGAAAAGGCCACATAACTTAACTCACCACCTCCTTCCTTATCTGTTTGACTTGAAATGACTGAAAACGTCACGGCCACACATGACAAAGACTGTCAGAGCCACAACAAACCTGATACCTCAATCTATATTTTCTGAAAAGCACAACGATTTTATTAGCACTAATCTTAACATAGGCTAGACTTTATCAGTTACTCACATACGGTAGAGTTGTGCTGTCCCGTCGACATAAAGCCTATCCGTAATAAATAACAATTTGAACTGGTTAACTGCTACATAACCATTTGTGCGTGGAGGATCGTCAAACATAAACCTGTTTGCCAACAGTGGATTTAGATTTTCTCTCTATACTTTGTCATGGTAAACTGTTATGATCAGCTCGCCATCACATTTTCCCTCCAGGGTTTCTTTCTTCAGCCTCCATATGACGAGGTCACAACCTATTGAACTATCTGTTTGTGAAGGGTATTGAGTGTTGCACTTCTTTAGACAGTTTTTATTGCTAAAGACTAGATATTGACCATACGTTTCTGCAAGGCAAGGCAACTTCCTTACCTTTTACACAATTGGAATTGGAATTCAATGCCTTTTTATTGTGCAACCCTGCGTGGTTGAATGACAATAAATTAACCTTGAACCTTTAAATGAGCTCTAAGTGGCCCAGACAGTAGATCCTGTCATACTGGTTGTCAGAGCAGACGGGAATGTTTGTATAAATGTGTTATGCTGTTTCTATGTTAGGAACTTAAAGTGGAATTCAATCTGCAGAATGTTGCATATTGACTCATTTGGGAGTCAAAGTGTAAGTGTCACGACTCCAGACGGCACGTAGTCATGTTCATGTTTTGTGTTCTGTTCCTTATGCCGCATCACTAACTCTCCTGTTGTTTCAGATTCCACCACTCCCTACTGCTCTGCATTAACCCCAGTCCCACCATTGGTGATGGAGGCAAATTCACTTTTTTTTTTTAAAGACATTTAACAGCATATCTGTCCAGAAACCTTGTTACTCAAAACAATCCACAGAACACGCTGTTAACATTTCCATTAGGACTATTTCTGCGGTTAAAAATAAAAATAAAAAATAGTTCTAAGGTAAAGTGTTAACAGTGAGGTCTGTGGATTATCCAGAGGTAAGGGAGGTTTTTTGTGTGATTTGGGTCAACCATTTGTTGTGTCATATTTAAATATGCTAGTGTGTAATTATATTTTCATTTGTTATTATGCTTGATATAGTCAAACCTGCCCTCAGACTGAACCCTGTGGCTCTATATATCACTTGTTTGTGAAACTGGAGGTTCTGGTTTAAACATGTCGCGCTGACCTTAAGCCGAAAGAGGAACTGCGCACAAACTGTCAACATAGCCGAAAGGTGTCGTAGACATCTCACGTGTTATATTGAGATTGGCCAAGTACAGATGCACGGACTTCTCTGTCTAGAGGGAAAGTCTGCACACTATAAAACCTTATGGTTTATGACACGTGTTGGTCAATCAGTCTCTGAGCCACCTCGTGTGGTACAGGGCTCTGTTTTTTAGGCAGAAACTATGTATGCTCAATATCTTTTGAGTTTTTTCTTTTATATGTTACTTTTCCACAACTACCACTAACTCTATTTTTCTATTTCTTATACTTTATGTATATTTTTTCTCCTATGTCTACTTAATGTGTATTTGTATTTTTTTTTCTTTTGAGCTGCTGTAGCAGAAATTTCCCCAGTGTGGGATTAATAAAGTCTATCTTATCTTATCTTTGTTTTACATTTTATTTGTTTTCAGTCCAGTTTATGGTTTAAATTAGGGGAGCAACTTGTTTTAATGTTGCCCAAACCAGTCAGTAAATGTTTTTTTTATAATTCTTTATGGACTGGAAGAGTCAGTAGCATTTCCATTGGGTGTTGTTTTTCCAATCCATCCAAATATGCACTTTATAGTTTCCTCTGTAGATCAGCATTGGCTTAATAAGGTTTAGAGGCTATGATTTCAATTTTGTCTATTCTCATGATCTGCCCAAGAGCTTCTTCGCTCGATGGTGTTTTAAGGCCCCAACGTCTCCTTCCAGGCAACGCTGCGACCGTTGACTTCAAGGCACCTAACCATAACCATAACCATAACCATAACCATAACCATTGCCTAATCCTAGGCTTAAAACACAGATACACATCTTCTTCGCTGTCAGCTTGAAGAAATCTTAAGAACAGGGGTAAAAATGAAACACCATGGTATGGTTTACATGTTGTACTGCTTTATAATCTGCAAGTGCCTTTAAAAAAGAAATGTAATTTAGTGTGTGATTTTTATTTCATTTTTTTTTTTAATCGTTGTTGCTAAATAAATAGACAAAGACAACTTTGGTCTCAACATTTATGTCTTCACCCCTCATCACAACTTCCACCCCACCAACCATTAATTCAGTTTAGAAATGGCTTTGCCTTGAGAGAGTCGTGACAAAAAGTTGTGTTTAAATTACACAAAATTATACAAAGATGATCTCTGCCAACTTTAAACACCTCCTTAATTAATCCTCAACTTGCATGCATAATTAATTGATATACATGCCTCCCCCCCGCCCCCCACCCACCCCCACCGCAGTCTCAAACAGTGCTTCCCTGCTGGGGAAGTTAATTGTCAGGTTGGAAGGTTCGCCTCCAGAGGATTTGTGCTGTGAATTCTAATGATTTCATCTGTTCCCTGCACTGTCAGTGTCACCTGTGAACTACCTTATTAATAATATCACACCCTAAAGTACCACATGCACAGTATTAAGTACAATAAATGCTACCCGTTGGCATGGATACGCACTGGTCGTCGATGGATTTAAATAAAAAAGTATATAACGTTCATGCTTGTCAAACTAATCCTTTAATTAAAGTAGTGATAGTAATACTCAGTCTACTAGTCTAGGGCTAATATAGCTATACTTTAACTTCTACAACTGGTGCTTTTACAAGGCTAAACTGCTAATTCTGCTAGCACTTCTACTAATAGCTTACTGTACTTATACTCCAATTTGTTTTTATGTTTACTCTCTTGATTCTGGATATTTATCCTCATATATCTGTGTTCAGATATGATGTCAGCTGATAAAACAAGGTTCACGGCAGCCATCTTTAGATATGCACTCTTGTCCTCAATCTGCTGAATATGATTGTTCTCCTCGGGCTAAAGGACATGCGACTGGACTCAATATATTTTCTTTGTTCAAGTGTTTCCCCAGAGTGCTGGAGATGGGACAGAAAAATGGCCATCATGGCCAAAGGATGCCATGGTCACCAGCTTTTTCCCCAGGTCTCCTTCTTTCTTTCCAACATGTTCATTACAAAGTCCTTGAGAAGCAAATGTGTGTGTGTCATACGTTTTCCCCCCGAAGCTCATCACTTACTTTTCATTTTTCTAAAAAAAAATGCATTGTGCAGAAACATGCATGGTCTTCTTCATAAAATAAGGCCGGAAATACTAATATCTCCGAACAGCTAAATAATTCAGCAGTCACTTATTATGAACTCCACCCCCGTGAAGAGCAGACACCTTAAAACTTCACAAAGGCACATGGGTGTCCTTGCACTTCATCGCCTCTCTGCGCTACAACCAAATCTGGCATTATTCTAATTAATGAGATGAGTTCATTAGTGCTCTGTGGGTTAATGTGTTGTCCTACAGCAGATTAGTGAAGGGATTTCAGTGTTGCTGGAGCATCCTAATTAGATCACAGTGGGTGCTGCCTGCTTAAATAGATGGAATAATGAAAGTCGTCACTCTTCGCAGTGGCAAACTTCATTACTGCACCCTATCTCTGCTCATAAAATGCCCAACATTCACCTGGAACAGGACTCAATGAAATGGATTTCAATTATATGTATCAATAAAACAGTAACAGTAACTTTCTTTTCAAGTTTGGATTGGATGTTCTGATGATGAGGATTATTGGCCAAAACTGCCATCCAAAGGACTGAGATAGTACTGCAGCCATGAATGAGGAAACTATTGCTGCTCCACAATAAGCAGTTGGGGCATTGGTAATGTTGTCAAATCAAATGGATGTTGCAGAGATACATTGCTATAACTACATTTCTTTGCTTGAACATACACTGTAGTGTTTCTGATGTACTGTCTCCTTCAGTAAAAAGCATGTTTCTTTGTATCCTGCTGCATACAAAAATTGTAATTATACTTATAAGCTGCGCTACTCAATATGTTTGTATTAAATGACTGTGTGATTTGAAACCGACAGAGAATTATGAATTGATATTGCTCTTACAGAGCGTTTTAGCATCATTTGGGTCATTGTTTCAGTACGCTACCTGCTCTGCGCCGAATGGCAGACAAAGCTTGCTAGTAGTAGCAACTAGCTAGTAGCTTGTGAAGAAAGTGAAGCATTTCAGCTAAAGAGGCAGATAGTCCTCTCTGAAGTTGGTAGTGACCAAAACAGAGCTAAAAGAGAGGTAATATCACACTATCATTCATTATATGGCCTGAAACACGACCAAATGAACGCTGATGTTGATCCGGAAGTTTAAATAGCAACAGTTTCCTAACACGTTCGCTGTAAGACATTTATAAGTTGATAATATGTGTTGACAGTTTGTTGCACTTAGTCGTCTCCCAAATACACTTTGTTATATTGTTAGGAAAAGAGATTATCAAATTAAAAAGTCAGGGCCGTAGCTATCATTGAGGGCACTGAAGTTACGGTGCCATGTCATTTCTCCGACGCTCCATTGTTCCGACCTCTCAATAACCCGAAAAATTCCCTTTGGTCCCAAAGCCCTCTAGTCGGACGTCCACCAGCGATATCACGAATCCCACTATGGCAACGCCAAGACCCGCCCTTCAATAGCATTTATTGGCCAGGCGTCCATGCTTACGCAAGGTAAGTTAAGTAAGTTAAGTAAGTTAAGGTTTGTTCAGGTCCTAACCCCTGACCAATCGGCTATCCTAACCTTAACCACTCAAGGTCAAATGCCTAACCCTACACTCCGTCTCTGCAAGATTGGGAATGATTGAGATTTCTCTTGGCACAGCTACCAGAAGACTTACAACGTTCAGACACGTTGCTCAGGTCACAAATACGTCGGCAAGCTCAGTTTGCAGCTGCGCAGTAACGCTCAGCTATCACCGGAAAAGTGCTTCTAATAGACTTCACTGGTCTCCATCCAGACCAGAGCAATGGGATCTATTGGTCCATTTCTTTAACTGTCTATGTGGCCAAAGGTCGGAATAATGGAGCATCGGAGAAATGGGCAGTCCCCGAACTTACATCCTTTGTAGTTGTTAGCAACTTAGAAATTTTAGCAACCTGGAGGAAGTTATCACTCTTTAATTCAAAACATTAACATGGTGGTTATTTTAACAACTAATTCCATTCCATTTTTTACACTGAATATATTTCTATGAGATTAAATGTGGGTTTGTTGCAAGGACTTGGACTCTGTATTTCTTAAATCCTGGCTACAGTCCTGAACTCAGTACAAGAGCATGAAATGAAACTTACAAATTCACAACCTTGTTCAGCATGTCTAATTGTATCAAATGTGTTTTGTAGCTGGCATTTGATATGTGCACAATTCCAGCAGTAATTCTTTTGTTTTGTGTGATTTCTTTATTTAGCCTACTTGGGTGAATGACAGTGCACAAATCCAAATATCATTCCCTCCTTTTGTTTTCTTGCATTTGTCTCACATTAATCCCACTGCCTCGAAGCCGTTTATCATTTTCTGTTAAGCTTCTAAAATTAACCTAATCTTCTTTGCTCGTCATCCCACCCACTCTCCTTGTTGTTCGAGCCCACACTCATCTTGCGTTCTTGTAGCGTATTCTAAGAGGAGACTGTTGAGATAAGTGGCATATTACACTCCACCAGCAGACACACCAAGTGACTTTGTGATTATGATGCAGAGAGTGTTGTCTTTTAGATAGGCAGAAGATGAGGAAGGGAGGGAGGGGGATTATGAGGCTAATTTCCTTATAACTTTTCCCCTCATTAATCTCTGTGGAGGGATACGAGATTCTTTAAATGCTAATGTCCAATAAAGATGTCAGCGGTGACATTTTACAGTTGCGGCGCAGATGTGAACAAAGTTGACCGTATTGTTGTGGAAGAACTTTTCTCACTTTACTCATATAACTTGCCTCACATGTTAATTTGAAGAATCCTCTCCCGGGACATAAATGTGTTATAATCAGCAATGTGCATACTTTTGCTTCTTTGGCAAGTCATGAATTCAAACACTTTGTGCCAAGGTCGAACATAACCCCATAATAAAAAATAATAACTTACTTTTTCCAGAGGAATCAAACTTTAATTCAAACACAAGTTTATTTGGTTTAATTTAAGCACTATCAGCTCTATTTACAAGAAACGAGTGGAGGTCAATGTGGCAACAAGATGAAGAGCAAACAGCCAGAGAAATACATCCTTGTTTGTAATCAAAATACTTTAACAGCACACATTGATGGACACAAATGAAATCCTGCATTTCCTTAAAAGCACCCATTGATCAAATAAAAACTGGGGCCTTGTCTAATAATTTACCCTCACAGCAAAATTACTCCTTTCAATCCCTTTATACAGAATTAGTATAAAAAATGAAGGTAGAACATGAAATGTACTGTATCTTTGTGTTCCAAGGACAAATCATCATTCTCTGAAAATCCCTTCTGAAGGGCTTTGATCGTTTTCGACACACTGTCATTCTGTTGAGGCTTTTATGTTGACCCGGGCCCTGGCGCTGCCAAGCTTCTATCAGCATCGCCGCCCGTCACAGCACCCTTGGGAGTTAAATGAGAATGTGACGACACTAAAGGTTTGCATAATATCGATCTCTGTTCTCATAATCTCTGTAGGCAAAGCCAGCATCCTTCTTGCCGTGCGGGATTCGTCCAAATGGTTCGTGGTCGTTGAAACACGTGTGAAAGACTTCATCCACTATTTTCTCCGCCTCCTCTCGGCTAATTTTCCTCACAGCTAGGATGGAGCGAAGGGCGCGGCCTCTGACGCACTCCTGTCCCAGGAAAAACCATGGTGTGTGAAGTGTTAGATTATTGACACAAACCTGACCATGCCAGTAAAAAGGTACATTTATCCCAGTGCAGGTACCTGATGATGCTGCTTCAAGCCAAAGTTGAATCTGGATACTTCATTGCTAAAGGAGCAGTCTCCACTGAGGTTAGCTGCCCGAATCTGAAATAATGACACAGAAATGTCTTTGGGTAATCAGCATACAAAACTTTAAGGTTGGCAGGAGAATTATATTTTTGTCTGAAAGTTTAAAGGAAACATGGGGACAAAAATTCCAACAATGCAGTTAGAGGAGAAAATGCGATGTGGATGACCTTCCCTTTCTCAGGTCCTAATCATATGCTAACATCCTGTTTGTGAGGAAACTATAAATACTCTAGGAGGTGCATTGATGAATCGATTAGTTGTCAACTATTAAATTAATCGCCAACTATTTTGATAATCGATTAATCGGTTTGAGTCATATATATATATATATATATATATATATATATATATATATATATATATATATATATATATATATATATATATATATATATATATAAAAGATTTCTCTGATTCCAGCTTCTTTAATGTGAATATTTTCTAGTTTCTTCTCTCCTCTGTGACAGTAAACTGAATATCTTTGAGTTTTGGACAAAACAAGACATTTGAGGACGTCATCTTGGGCTTTGGGAAACAATGATCCACATTTTTCACCATGTTTTGACATTTTTATAAGTCAAACAACTAATCGATTAATCGAGAAAATAATTGACAGATTAATCGACTATGGAAATAATCGTTAGTTGCAGCCCTAAAATACTCACTACACTCGAGCATCAAATGCGTATCAAGCCGCTGCTGAAAATAGTCCCCAACAAATGCAGTATTTGTTTTTAGGAAAACTACTGAAAGTTTCTTCAAGAAAAGTAGAATCTCGCATTGCCAGACCTTCGTCCACAGCAATCCCTACCCAATGGTCCTAAAACGTCCCAGTTAGATAGTAAGTGCCGTAGACATATTCTTTGTAAATCTTTACAATCATTACCCGAAAGAACCAAGCAGGCCTGCTTTATTGCACAATCCAAATTTCCTTAGGACGTACACACAGTTTCAGTGTATGGTCTGGCTATCTCCAATGTGTCGTTGTTTCCCGAAGTGAAGGGATTTTGATAACGGCACCACAGACAGCAGAAGGTTATCGGCAAAGATGTTAGGATTTTTCCGTTAATCCAGACTAAAGAAAGTGTATATTTGTTACCTGCTTTTAAAGATTTACATTACTTACTTACTTACATAAATACATACATACATACACTGTATTGCCATATTAAGTTGCTTACTGCAACATGAAAACTTAACTGCTTTGAGTTTTTTCCCTGCACTTTGGCTTCATTTTGATATCAAAGAGAATGGGAATCGTCATTTTCTAAACGGTTCCAAGTTGGAACCGGTTCTCGATGCCCAATCCTAATTGCACAGAAATGCACACACTGGGACTCACCTCAGAACAAGCTAGATGTCTGAAGTTGTTGAACCAGTCCACGTGGGCGCGGCAGTGGTCAAAGGCATGAATGAGCTCATGTGTGACCACTCGGTTCATGTGGGACTGCTGGTGGATGTTGTTCTGACACAAAACGATCTGCAAACAAATTCAAATCACCATTACGTTGAGCAGTAATCTTCTTTTACCCCATCAGAACCCTGCTTTTATCTTTATTGCTGCAAAGATCTCTTTCTTACTTGAGAAGAGTCTGCGTCAAAGCCACCGCTGACCGTCCCATCACAGTCCTCGCAGGAGAAATGGCGCTCTTTCAACACTTTGCTGTGTTGAGAGGAGAAAGTAAACTAAGTAAGTTTGTTTTCTTTGTAACAATAGTTACAGTTCAGTATACAAACCCAGCCTAAATTTAAATTACTGTTAAAATTGTTGTAAAAGTGTCAAAAAGTGTCAATGAAGTGAAGAGAGGAAAACAGGTGGAAATTATCACATAAAAGACAACATTAGAGAAATGGAATATCAACTAGGAATTTGAATTTACATGCATATATATATAGTAGATGCCCTAAAAATGAAACATAAAAAGGACACATTACATTTAATTTGAGATGATTAGTTTGCTCCATCCAAAAAGCAATATTAAGGCTAAGCTTGTAAAACATTAGTTCATTTAATGAATGCCATTATGTCTGTTACCTTATTATTTGGGTATATCGACACACTTTATTAAGTAGGCCTAGATATGGAATTATATTTTTTTAGTTTTTACTAGTGTTTTACCTATGAGATGAGATTGTTTTGCTTCTGTTAGTGATTTTTGTTTGATACTTGAGAAGTTTTGCTTGGACTTGAAGGCAAACAAAAATAATTCTATACCATAATAGCAGCAGTAGCATTTGCAAGACTAATCTGTTAAGGTCTGTGTAAACAGTCCCAGGCTTTTTGCAGTGATGTGAGTATTACAGTGGAAGGTCAACAATGATAAACACGCGTATATTGTATATTAAATGATACGTACCATCCGGAACTTTTCATGGCACTAAGGAGGAGTTTGGCATACGGACCTGAGAGGAGCACAGGAACCAGTTAAGAGCTTAATGGAGTTAGCTTTCAATCAATGACAGAAACCACTGCTAGCTACATCATAAAGCTACATATGCTATACTCTCTGACAGCAGGGTTAAAACGTTAACAGTGCACGGGTATTTCAAATCACAAACACATTTGACAGAAAGCTTATGGTCAGCCACGATATCGGCTGTTCACTGTTGATATGACATTCATTAGCCAGCTACAGCACTCACTAGTTTCCATTGCGAACTGCAACATGACCTGACACTTGTGGTTGAAAGTGAACAGGCTCTGCGCGATGGATTTCCCCTTGTTATTTCCCGTGTTTCTCTCCGGGAATAAATCGTATCCATATTCCTCCTCTTGTTTAGACTGGTCCATTGTAGGAAATGTTGTCAACAATTTGGAAATGTATGCATGAATCCCCTGGTTAGCTAGCTAGGTCATCACTGTTTTGTAGGTCACGTGGTCGCAAAAGGTCGAAGGTAATAAACGGGAATATTTATTTGTAATTTGATTGGTAGCGCTTTTATACATAGAAAATTCAGGACAAATATTTCGCTTTAATGTAATATATATAAAAAACATTTTAAAATGCATTTTTTTCAACGCAGTTTTGTTAGAGACTAGTATACGGTATAGATCATCGATTCAGAACGAGTATGCAAGTCGTCAACTCCCAGTCGCAGTTTCCAGTCATAGGTTCCCAGTGCACTGTCTGTAGGCAATTACTCAAGCTGTAGACCAGTTTCTAAAGGCTACACACAGGTTACACACATACATGGAAAATGGGCCAAGGGGCGACCTTTTATGTGGATATTTTCTTTATATTGTTATATAGTTTTGTTTGTTTTGAGGGGAAAGGCTAGCCTACTTTAACAGTGGGCTGTACCAGGTAAATTACATTGGAAACCACGAAAATGCTAACGCCAATTGTCCACGAATAAAACTGACACCGTAGTTTAACGTTAGTTTCCTTTTCGGTCGGTTGTTTGCAGATTTTTACAAACCGTCAAGTGAATAACATTTATTTGTAGTAAGTAATCTGTTTGTAAAGACGATCTTTGGTTACGCCCTGCGCATGCTCAGCAGCGCAAAGACTGCTGGTACTCGGCTGTCATGGCTCCGAACGTAAACAGAAAGCGGTGAATAACGACACATGCTGTGGTAGTATTTAGCCAAATTAACTGCAGCTACATTTAACCTGTATTTATCAGCCGGAGAAACAAGTGCCAGGTACTTTACAAGGTTCACGTAGCTACAGACTCACTTATTTCTATTTGATTTAGCTCTCAATGTTTGGTATTTTTGCTAGCTAAAGCTAGCTGTTAGCCGCAAAAGCATGACAGCGTGATTAGAGTTTTCCTCTTGGCTGCAACACCGACTTCAAGGCTACAACTACAGCAACACGTGTTAAGAATCTCTCCAAAACAAATGTCTGTTTCACAGGGAATAACATGTCCGGGGGAAACAAAGCCATTGAGTTACAGCTTCAGATGCGGCAAAATGCGGAGGATCTGCAGCGCTTCATGACGGAGCTGGGGAGCTGGGAGGAAGACATAAAGAAGAAGGACGAGGAGCTGAGGACGGGAGGACTTCCCGAGGCCCAGGTTTCCCCCCCTGCCGCACACATCCAACCATCCATCCATCCATCCATCCATCCATCCATCCATCTCTGGAGCAGGTAATGTTCTGGATGATCTAAAGGTATCAGCAGCGTGTTGTCTCTTTGTTGTAGAAGAAGCTCCCACCTGTGCGCAACAAAGACTACAAGGCAAAGATGAGGGAAAGGAAGAAGAAGAAGAAGAAGGAGCCAACAGGCAATGGTGACGCAAAGGAGCCCAGGGAAGCCTCGAGGATAAAAGCATACGACTATAGATCATGGGACAAGTTTGACGTGGTAGCTAATTGATTCTTATAACCTATAGTGAACATGATGAACGGTGAAAGTCGTGGAGTAGTTAATTAAATATGTGTGATTCTGTGGTCGCAGGACAAAGCTTTGACAGAGATGGATAAGGAGGAAAGTCCTGCAGAGTCAAATGAGTCCGACTCTGAGGAAGCTACAGCTGATCAGGAGACAGCGCTGGCTGAGAAAGAAAAGGTAAATACTGTACGAGAAGTACTGCAATGTCAATAACTAAAGAGAAGAATAAAGTACCCTTTCCTAAAGCAGATTGTGCTTACTATTTTCAGGGTAACGCGTTCTTCAAAGATGGGAAGTACGACGAGGCTATTGAGTGTTACACCAGAGGGATGTGTGCAGATCCTTACAACCCTGTGCTTCCCACAAACCGAGCCACCTCCTTCTTCAGACTCAAAAAGTAAATTGCAATAAAAAAAAAGATGTTTTTTTTAAGTTTTGTTTCAATAATTGCAACAACACTAAAAAGGATGTGTGCGCAGATATAAAAAGGTTTAGTTTCCCCGTAAGTCATTGAGACTTTGTTCTTTGCAGGTACGCTGTGGCAGAGTCCGACTGCAACTTGGCCGTAGCTCTGGACGGCAACTACTTCAAAGCGTACGCACGAAGAGGAGCGGCACGGTTCGCACTGAAGAAATATGAATCTGCGTTAGAAGGTGACCAACTGGTGAATTGATTAAATCATCTGTTTTTAACTAGAGTGCGCTGAGATACCAACATGAAGTTGTTTCTGAACAGATTATGAGATGGTTCTCAAGCTTGACCCCGGGAACGCAGAAGCACAGAATGAAGTAAAAAAAATCAAAGAGGTGAGTGTGAAAGGACCATTTTGGGTGTAGCCCCTTCTACCCGAGTCGCCGTCTTCTCTTTTCATTGCTTCCCTTTCCCTGGCTGGTTTCAGACTCTCGGAGATCAAGCACCAGCCGTCCCGAGTGTAGCCGCACAGCCACAGGAGACTCCCACGGCGGACCCCGAGCGCCAGAGGCTGATGGAGGAACAGCAGAGACGCCAGGAGGCGGCTTTACAAAAAGACAGAGTGAGCTTTGCCACTAATGCTGCTGCGTCCCTTTTGGACTCATCAGCTAACATGTCAGAGGCTAGTTAATAAAAAAAGAAAGAAAAAAGTGCCCAAATGTCCATGTGAGGAATAATTTTAATGTTAGTTGTATGTGTTCTGGTCAGGGAGACTGTATGGTGGCCTACAAGGGCAACATTTGAGAACAGGCAAAAAGAGTGAGGTGTATAATTGTTATTGTCTCAAAAAGTGAGAACCAGTCAGATATATTGACTAAAGATAATGTTGTTGTTTTTTTTGGCACAAAGAGACATTTTTGAGTTTCTGATATTCTAACAATTTTGTGAACTACTCAGGCTGTGTTTATTTTGGAAATAGTTTTCCTAAGTTGTCTGAACGCGCCTTTCAGGGGAATGCTTATTTCAAAGAGGGGAAGTATGAAGCAGCAGTTGAGTGCTACAGCAGAGGCATGGAGGCGGACAGCATGAACGTCCTACTGCCCGCCAACAGAGCCATGGCCTTCATCAAGCTGGAGAAGTAAGCAGGACTTGTTCTTCTTCGTGTTAAAGTGAAAATGCGTCTGATAAAAGAATATGAAACATGCCTTTTTTCTGTTTGCTGCAGGTATAAGGAGGCAGAGGAGGACTGCACCAAAGCCGTTTCTCTGGACAGTACTTACTCCAAGGCTTTCCACCGCCGCGCCACCGCCAGAGTGGCTTTAGGGAAACTGGAGGAGGCCAAACAAGGTGCTGTGTAGAACAACACTGTCCTCCAAAGGCTAACAGCAGCAACTACATTTTCTCTTTTTTTTTTTTTTAACCCATGGAAGACCACAAAGCTGTCAGATATGTAGCTGTACTTTTCTAAATAATCTGTTTCTATAGTTGGTTCAATTGTTACCTTTACATATGTTGCTTAAATTGGTCTTATTCTATTTTAAGGCCGTTCCCAGCTTAGGCTCAAGTTTTGTTCATTTATAAATCAGCTTCACCTCCGCATGCAAACATTCAACATGAGTTGTCTTAAAACAAAATTGCCAGAAATTAAATTAGAATTGCACTGAAATAATATGAACATATTATATATTGCTCATTGTTATAATCTATTAGTGTGTGTGTGTGTGTGTGTGTGTGTGTGTGTCACAGATTTTCAGGAGGTGTTGAGACTGGAACCGGGGAACAAGCAGGCCCTGAATGAGCTCCAGAAACTCCAGATTGTATGTTTTTCAGATCATCTACTCTGTTTTAATCCCCTCCGGTTATGAGCATCATCGTAAATACTCAAATTCCGATCTAATATACAGATGATTAATGGACACGTCAGGCTTCATTAGGTTTGATCTTCTACAGACTTCTGTTTTCTTATTGTCACTCTGTTAGGACGTGGCTTCCAGCGGCCTTCTCCAAACACCCGACGGCGCACAGAGGAGAACAGTTCAGCCAATAGACAAACCAGCACATCTGCGGTCAACTGTGAGTGTTTCCCTCATTGTAAAATGTCTCTTTTAATGAAAATACTCAGCATTTTGCTACACCGATAGCAGTGAAGGCAGAGATAAGTAGACGTCTGATGCTATAAACACTGATGGGATCATCTCACTGTATTCCAGGTAAAAAGGTTTAGCGCAGAAGCAGCGTTATTATGGATCCCACGCAACTGCTAGGCAAGGCCCGCCCTACGAAGCAGCCCGATTGGTTGGGGTTAGGCACTGACCTTGAGTAGTTAAGGTTAGGATAGCCGATTGGTCAGGGGATAGGACCTGAACAAATCAGGTTCCGTTACCTTGCAGAGGTGGCAGTAGCTCAGTCAGTAGGGAGTTGGGAACCGGAGGGTCGCGGGTTCAAGCCCCCGTACGGGCCAAAGTATGGTGGTGGACTGGTAGCTGGAGAGATGCCAGATCAGCTCCTGGGCACTGCCAAGGTGCTCTTGAGCAAGGCACTGAACCCCCAACTGCTCGCGGAGCCTTTCCATGGGCAGCCCCCCCCACTCAGACATCTCTCCATCAGTGCATGTATAGGTACTGAGCATGTGTGTGTTATGTGTATAATAATAATGACAGAGTGAAAACATTGTAATTTCCCTTGCATGATTAATAAAGTATAAATTATTATTATTATGGACGCCTGGCCAATAGTAGCGTGTGGTTGCTATTGAAGGGGGGGGGGGGGGGGGGGGGGTAGAAGTTGCATGGGTTCCATAATAACACGTAGAAGTAGGATAGTATGCTGTTTAAATTTCTGAAAGGGTCCTTTTGATAGATGAATCAATTTGTTGATTGACAGAAAATGTATCTATGACAATATTGGCTCTAATTAGTTAATTTATTGGCTTTTTAATACACTACTTAGGGCTCTAGGAAGTTGTGATTAGCACTTATTATATATAGTTTTATATTTTATATTTTATATGCTAAAATATAAAATAAACCATGGAAAAAAAAAGTAGACTCATTGTTATTGAAAGTAATGTGACGGTGAATGTTGTCTTCATACAGTTTGTACTTCGATAGATTAACTTAAAGTCAAAGTTGCCTGTCATGCTTTTTCTATTGAGTAGCTCACTCCCCATGTTTACAGCAGCATGTGTCCAGCAGGTGGCAGAATGGACAACAACATAGATTGAACGTCTTCGATTATGTCACGTTGATTTTGTGGTCTCTTTACTAGAATTCAGACCAATCAGTGATCTGAAGCTTTTGGTTTTTGTCCGATGCTGAACATCTAACGCTCTTCAGAAACCTCTGAGGAGGATCAATATTGAGGAAGTGAGTGGAAAGGTGACCGTGTCCGAGACGGAGTCAGGCGGGTCCAAGTCCCTCATCCAGGAAGTGATGACGGAGGCCGGGGACCAATCCTCTCCGCTGTCGACTTCGCCCAGCGCCAAGATGATCAAGATGGAGGAGCAAGCAGAAGTCCCCTCACGCTCGTCTGAGCAGTCAGTGGCACCCCCCTCCTCTATGTCAAACTATTGGTTACTTTATTACTTAACTTGTCTGTGAAGCACTAAATGTTGCATTATTTTGCGGAATGGTGCATTGATAATTCCCACCCAGTAAGCCTATATGTTATTTATGTATTCATTCATTGGTTTTTAGATTTTACGGTGGTCAGTTTTAAGTGTTTTCATTGGTATTTATTAGATATTCTAGCATCCTGATTAGCACTGGCGCAATTTACCCGTTTTATTTATTGTCCCATTGTATTGTTATCTATTGTCCCATTGCACGTTGTCTGTGGTGTCTGAGACTGTGTGTCGTGGATGCCCTGCACTTTTTAAACCGTGCAACCAACGTACCTACGCGTACAAATAAAGTAACCTGAACCTGCTTCGGTTCCCCAGAGTCCCTGCTAGCAGACAGACGGAACAACCCGAGCAGGAGGAAATGGTTCCTCCTGCTGCTGAAGCATCAGTCAGCCCCTCCTCCACAGTAGATGAGCTGCCGTCTCCACCCACCAACAGCTTCAAGCTGGAGGCCGACTTCCGCACCATCGGAAACCAGCCCGAAGTGATCTACAGATACCTGAGGGTGAGCTCTGTTTTTGGAGATTACCAAAAAAAAAAAAAAAAAACTCACTGTTCACACTTGTCATGTACCGGTGATCGTGTTTGTGTGTTCACACAGTATAATGATATTCTGTCAGCACAGCCTTGGTATTGACTTATGATTAAGCCCAGTTTCCTGTCTGCAACGAAATGGGACATTTAATGCAAATTCTGGTCTGATGTCCACAGAAGTAATCGCATTTGAAATCACAAATCGCAAACATGGCTTGAATCGAACATGGCTTGAATCTCAGATCTTAAATTTGATGGAAAACCTAGATTGGAATGACTTTGTTTCTGAAAGAATTTCCAAAATACCAAATCTACGATGAATTGAATGAAGAAATCAGACTTGGTGCTGATTGCACAACCCCTAAAAGTCAAGGTCCATCCATGGTTTTGTTTTAACAGAAGTGCTCGGGCTTCTTTCTGTTCTCGTCTTGCAGCAAGTCAAGCCCGAGGCGTACGCCACCATTTTTCACAGCTCCCTGGAACCTCACATTCTCAATCAGATCCTGAGGACGCTGCATGGTTTCTATGTCAAGTGAGTTTTAAAAGATTCTCTGAGGAAAAAAATCTAAACCTGAAACTGGTTTTCTGTTCACATGTAGTGTTATGCCGTACGTTAACACCAGTCTTGTGCAGGAATGAAGCCCCGGCCGCCACGCTGGAGATCCTCAGGAGCCTGGCGAGTGTGAGGCGCTTCGACATGGCCGTCATGTTCCTGTCGTCTCCGGAGAAGAAAGGTCGAGTCTCTCTTTTGATGTGCTGTTGCAGACGACTCGCACTTTTCACCCACACATTCCAATCATATTGATAATTGTTGTTCTACTTTTCTTTCCCCCCAGTGCTTAAAGAACTGTTTGACTTCCTCCACCAAGCGGAGCTGGAGGGATCATCTGTCACAGCTTTACAGAAGAAGTACGGTGTGTGACGCTGCTAATTCTATAGACTTTTAGTTTCAACACACAGTGCTACTTTATTTTCAAAACCTATGATCTCATACAGAATAAATGTTCATTCACTACACTTGTGCTATGGCCCTGTGGAACTATGAAGTCATCTACTTTCTGTCTTCATTGCATTTTTTTTTTAATTTATGGAAATTCACACATTTTAGATTTTTATTCGGAACGTGTTGCATTTTAGTAGTAAGGCTGATTTAAAAAAAAAAAACAAACAACCAGAGACCTCCAGTGTCATGTTCCTTATGCAAAAGCTGATGTCATTATTCATCATACTTGAAAAAAATCAGCAACTTTACCGTGTAAATGTATATGTTTAACTATTTACTGCACAACTCTTTCCATAAATGTATGAGCATGCAATGTTAAAAAACAGTTTTTGTCAGATAACTATATCTTATAGGGGATTAACCAGAAGCCAAAGTTTAAGGATAACTTTGGTATTTTTCAACCTGGGCCCTGTTTTCCCATGTTTTTGTGTCTAAGTGACTGATGGGAACAACATGTTAATGAAATGAGTCCAGTAGTGCCCACTGCTGCAGCCAGGAGCTGCGATCGAGGCTGCCATATAATGCGTTTGTCCACCGTCAATTTCCGTCCACTAAAAGTGCTGGTTTTGCCACTGACAGGCTGGCTCAGATTATTTTAAGTGTCTGACAGCATTGTGGAAAAGATCCCTACAGGAATAGACCTTTTTGTTAAAGAGTAAGATCCAGAGAAACAGCCCTGAAATCGCCATATTAGCCAAACTCACCAGACTCTATTTAAATAAACTCACATGTTGTATGTTGGCACACAGAGCCAACATATTTTCACATGTAAATCGGTGAATTAAGGTTTATTTTAACCAAACCAGAGTGGTGATTGTTGGAGCAGTGGAAAGACGAACCAAGACGTCTTTTGATAGTTTTATTTTGTCTCTGTCGACTTTGGATAAAGTGTGTTTTACGATGATAAAAATTACTGTTTATTTACATGGAGTCTGGTGGGTTTGGCTATAGCGATTTTTGGGGCTGTTTCATGTTAAACAAAAAGGAACTTACTCTTTAACAAAAAGGTCGACCTCTGTAGGGATCCTTTCCATAATGTCAGCCAGCATGTTCGTGGCAAAACAAGCACGTTTTGTGGACGTAAATTGAATTGGGCAATAGCCCATTTACGTTACGTTGCACCTTGTTTCACCTTGCTTAAAAATGGCTCCCATCAGTCACAGACAATGGAAGATGGGGGTCCAGGTTAGAAAAAAAACCTGTTACCCTTTAAAAAGAAGTGTGAATTTCCAACTTTTCCAATATCTTTTCAATGCAGCACAAGTATGGATTGGTCTCTGTGAGTACTCTGCTCCGTTTGAATGTTCATCCCATTCTTACAAAACTCTTTTCAGAAACTGAACAAATAAAGTTGTATTTTACAATTTGCGTGTGGGCTGTAGTTGAAGTAAAAAAACTGTTTTGAAGTCCAGTATTTCATCATCTCAGATGTGTACCATGGGTGATGAATTAGCACTAGGCATTCAGAAAAAAATAAAGTAGTTCCTTGTTTATTAAGCATAATAGTGCATAGTGTTTGGCAAGACAAATGGAAATACATCATGAAAGAAAACGAGATTAGCCTTGTGTAATTAAAACCTGAAAAAAAAACGTATCCCTCACGCACTCAATCCATATATCACACACAGTTCTCTATATCCGTCTAATCTTGTTCAGGGTCACAAAGAGGTTGGAACCTGTCCCAGCATGGAAGTCAGGGCACCAGTCCATCACAGTCACGGTAAATGATGCTTGAGCAAATACAGCCTTAGGGTCATTAATAAAAAGATTACCAAACTATAACTGTAATTCAAATAAAAAAAAACTGTGCTTGTAGCATTTGCAATTTGGGAGAATGTAGTTGAAGAATGTTCTTCCAGTGTCTTAACATCCACACCAGTGAGGCTCTGCAGTGAAAAAACATAAATACAAGTCATATAACATCGATAAAACTATGTCTAAACACACTCAAACCTCCAAAAACGGCCTACCTGAGACACTGAGCGTCTGCTTGACAGCCGCCGTCTTCCCGGTGAATGTGTTCTCAGCCTGGCAGCTGATGGACTCTTTGGAAACTTGCCGGTTCACGGTGATATCAATCCCACTACCGGTCATAGTCTTCCCGTACAAGGTCGACTTTAAAGCTGCAGGAAGGGGTGCACTCGGCGGAGCACGTAAAGCTCGCTGTGACCCCCGATTTCAAGAGTATCTGGTCCTTTTAATGATCACATTCCTAGGCCCATCTGTAAGACAAGAGCCACAAATACAAGCCAAAGCATTAGCAGACATGCAGAAAAGTGAATCACTCTTTTTAAGTGGAATTATTTCTTCCTTCAACCGCTGATATTTGCCTACCAGGTACGATCACTGAAAAACAGAACAGCTGAGAAGCTGTTCTGTTTTTCTTCGTCCTCGGGTTAAATGCCATACAGGTGAGGGTGTCTTCGTATGGAGGTGTTACAGGTGTGAAGAGTATGGAGGCGTTTGTAGCCAGGAGCGAGCCTCTGTAAAACCAGTTGATGGAGCAGGCGGGGAAGCAGTCAGTTAAACACTGCAGCTCTGTTGTGGATCCAGGCTGAGTGAACATCATCTGACCCACCGGCTCTCTGTCGGGTTTCACAATCAGCACCTCATCTGGTCCATCTGGGTAATAACACAATGTATTGAATAATGGTACTGATCGGACAGTCAACACATTCAATTAACCAAGATTGAAGTGAGAAGATTAATACCACTCTCATGTTTGGATGCTAAATATTAGGGCTGGGGTGATATGCTTTTGTCCCGATTTTGATTCTTTTACCATACATGGGTGCCAGTTCGATTTGTATTGCGATTTTCATTTATTGTGACTCTAGAAGTATTGCGATTCGATAGTATTGGGATTTTCTTTTCCTCCTTGAACGAAAACAAAAGTTGAATAAAACACTTTTAGAGACAATATATCATGAGACTCTTCTAAAAACTGATAGTTTTCTAAAAAGAATGCACATCACATGTCAGTCAGTCAGTCTGTCTGACTGATTTATTTGTAAAGAAGTACATAACATGGATTTTCTGCATTTTTTTGCTTTTGCTGGAAACTGATATGATGTAGTCACCGTCAGCGGTACCATATAAACAAAAAAATGTAGGTGGATCATTGGTAAAAAATCAATTCTAGGGAAAAGAATCAATTTTTAAAATCCTCGCCAAAAAAATCATGATATATACGATTTTTGTTTATTTCCCCCACCCCTGCTAAATATGAAGCTAAGGCTAGCACCCGAATGGAATAGTTTAGCTTAGCATAAAGACTGGAAGCAGAGGGAGAACAGCTAGCTTAGTTCTGTCATCCGAAAGCAAAAATCTTGTTTGTTCAATCTGTAGAATCTGATTTTGCGGAGGGTTATGTGCTGGACTAATTGTTGGCCTGGAGCAGCGACTTCCTGCAGTCCAGGCTGAGTACCTGGCAACTTCATGGTTGAAAAGAGCCTGGCAAGTCCCTGCTTCCGGCCAAGAAATAACAGTGAACGGGGTGACAAGTGCATTGAGTTTCCTGACCCTGCTATACTCACAGTTTACTTGCATCAGGTAGCCAAAAGACAGGATGGGGGTTCCACTCTCAACTGCTACCAATGGGTTGGTAGTGAGGTTCCCAGTCTCCACTACCAAACATTTGTATACCCCGTTATCCTCTCACAAGAGAGAGCTAAAGGTGATTGTGGTGTTGTCAGGGGAGAAATGCACTATGTCAGAGGCTCCGTTCTTGAGCCACGTGATGGAGGCTGGATCCTGGGGGCCAACACACTGCAGAGAGAAAGGCTCGCCTGCAACTGGCAGGGCCTGGGAGCTGGGGCGCACTGAGAATGGGTCTGTGCAAAAAGAATATTATAATAGAACATGAGTGACAGCAAAAGTGAGGAATATTGCTAGTTTACTATGTTAACTGGATCATAAAATATAACTCAAACCAATGCAAAATCTGTTAAAACATCAGGTGGGCGCAATATCACAGACTCACCAATGACAGTGAGGTTCTTGGTGGCGCTGATAGTGGCGTGAGACACGTTGTTGGTTGCCTCACAGGTCAGAGGCCCAGTTTTAGGGTAGTCACTGACAGTGATCTGCAGCTGATCGCCCTCGTAAGTCTTCCCCATGAACGTCCAAGTGAACACACAGGACGGAGTACATGTGACATAGCATGTGTACGTGTGTACGTTTTTCCAATTGCCACGGCAGTGTCACCAGCAATGTTAATGTTGAATAAACCTACAGAAGGAGATGACAGAGGACCCTTGGATGTATCATGCTCGTCTTACAAATGTGGGCAATCAAAATGTCATCAAGTTCAGATAATGTATAAATGTCATTTGTAGATTATTTCTATCACACGAGTGTAGTAAATTGCAATTAGGGTTTGGTATAACGTCATGAGGGCTATGAAACTGGAAAAAGTGGAAGGGGAGAAGTGTTTTTACCCATTCTTGTTTCTATTTCATCTTTAAACTGTATCCTCAATGTTACTTATCACAGCAGCACGGGACTCTCCTGGGTGATGATGATGTAACAATCCTATAGGTTTGTGTAATGGCCACCAGTTTGAAGCAGTTTCTGAGAAATCATGTTTTGTCCATAATGTTGCATGGCGGACGGGTCTAAAAACTACAATACCCATTCATTTTGGCTGCTGTTGCCAGAAAAGGCCATTCAGAGGTGTGAATCACAGCGGTAGCAAATTCCAAATGCTTGTTGCTGAAATGCTTTAGAGTTTAATGTAGAGTGCTAATAAGCTTCTACCTTGATTGTTTGATATAGACAAGCAATCTTGTATCTTTGACTTTTTAATAAAATAGCTGTAGAACTGAGTCATCAGTTAATCATGTAACATTATCTATGGGGGAAAATGAATGGTACTTTCACTTCCAGAATCAATGGCGTCTGAAATAGCTGCTCCCATTTCACTACTACTCTATTGATTGTTGATTCTCATTAGAGGTTACTTTTCTTTCACGTACTTGCCACCTGCAGCTGCCGAGCCCTATACATGTAGAGATTTGAGGCGGTGTCCTGGGCCTTACAGATCAGAGTTTCAGAGCCAACATAATTAGCAGGTGGAGTGACAGAAATGGTTTTGCCCTGTGCAGTACTGAACGTCTCCCATTCCGAGCCAACGGTCCAGGAGTAGCTGCAGGACGGGTAGCAGTCAGCTGAGCAGGTAAAGATGGATGCAACTCCTGCAGTCAGAAAGGCTGGACCGCTGATCTGTACGTTTGATGGTCCAGCTGAGAAAAATAGATTTGGTTAAAGAGTGTGCTGCTGAGGGAAGTCATGAATTTGAATTCACTATGGTCGTTCATACCTGTCGCTTGCAGCGTCTTTTGGACAGAGGCAGACCTCCCTGTTGCAGTGTTGACCACTGTGCAGGTCAGGGTCTGCGTTGGCACTCTGCAGCAGCCGCAGGTTCAGCTCAGGCCCCTGAGTGGTCTCATTACCTCTGGTCCAGCTGTACCTGCAGTCCGGGTAGCATTCCGCCGTGCACTGGAAACACAACATCCACCCCGTCAATCTCCAGGAAGGATGGCCCGTCTGCAGGGGCAGGTAGAACAGACAAGACTTCACTTAAAGGACATTCAAGGAAAGTGAAGCTTTTGAATGAAGACCATATGACGCATTACACAGGAGGAAGATCAGAAAAGAACAAAGAAAGTTTGTTCTTAAACATTTTAACATAGTAGTTATGGGTCAGAATCAGAATCAAAAGGATCTTACATGAAATTTCCCCCTATGGTTCCACTGTTCTCAGTTTCACTGGCAGAAAATCCTTGGATATGAGAAAAAAAGAATACATTATCATTCATTTTCTGGCAGCTTATACAACGTGAAAACAAATCAACAAGCATGTAATTAAATCTTCATAAAAATGTCTAGAATGATTAGCATTTAACTCATTCTGCTAAACTGCTAATGCGATCAGATGAGGATCCAGCGGGGCGGCCTCTTACCTGCCACGCAGGTGAGAAACAGCAGCAGCCAGGCGGAGCGAGGATCCATGGTTCTGCAGACAGTCTGAACAACTGTCCACTGTCTCATAACCATCCGCACTCTTATAACGCATGGTTGAAAAGGCCTCGCCCACTGTTATCACTCGCTCATACAAAACACAGGCAACAAATGACCTAGTGTTACTGGCAAAGAGTGCAGCATGTAGGTTATCAGCTGGCTTTATTCTCTGCACAGGGTGTGCATGCAAGCAGCCGGCATACAGTATCGTGTGGTTTGGACTTGATTGATTTTATTTGACCCCTTTCGTTATAAGATACGATACAGCTTTGCACCATACCATAAAAAAAACTAAACAAAGTCAGGATAACACAATAAAGCCCTGTGGCTTATTTCCATTGTGGTCCCATGTGGGTTGTGGTTTCTTTTGTGTCTGCACACTTGATCCGAGACAGACAATGCGGCTCTCTCTCTCTCTCTCTGTGTTTCAAATCGGCCTGTGGTTGTAGATCTAAAGATAGAATCAATTTATCTCAAAATCTTGATAGAATACAACTCCAGCTGCCTGCCAGATCTGACATGTTTTTCTGTTTTCTTTGTGGTTCTGTTCATGTATTTACCTTTACATAACTGTATGGCGACATACTGTATGCAGTCGTTGTGGCATGTCAAAGCTGCGCTGCTCGTGATGTTCATGTTGTTTTCAACCACCTCTGATTGCAATTTGCCCCCATCATATGAACTTAAGCATTTTGTCTCTGCAGTGGGTTGTTAGTGACGTTTCACTGAAAACAGCCTGCTGTGGCCAAAAATAACACTATGAGCCATTAAAAAAAAAAAAAATAAAGAATATGTACAGTAATAGCTTTATTCATTGGTTTGTTTGTTGTTGCCTTCAGCAACAGGATGAGGAAAGATTTGACATTTTGTTTCCTAGTAAGTCAAGTAATAACAGTTTTGAAATAAAGGACATTTTTTGGGCATAAGTTGTCAAACGTGTTGCAATAGAATCTGCTAATAAGGTGAAAAAGTTGGAGTGGATCCGAATCACGGGGCAGATACACAAACTATTTTTTGTAATATAGGGGATTTGTGCTGCATTCATGTGTTGTCACAATAATCAGAGAGAATCAGAGTCCCTAACTAGTCAAATTCACACTGCATTAACATTGTGATATAGGGCATCCCTTGGCGAACGTCTGCATTTTCCAAATGCCCTTCTAGTTTGAATTGACACTGTTTAAGTCAGTTGATCCAGTGACTGTCCACTGAATTGCACACCGGCTCTCTAAGATATACATAATAGTTACACTCAATGGTGGAATGTATCTGAGTTCATTTACTCAAGTACTGTACTTTTTTGATTTGAGGTACTTGTACTTGAGTATTTTCTTTTCATGCCACTTTCTACTTCTACTCCGCTACATTTCAGAGAGAAATATTGTACTTTTTACTCCACTACTTTTATCTGACAGCTTTAGTAACTAGTTACTTTACAAATTAAGATGTTTGCACACAAAACACATGTAGTTTATAAAATACAATGTTTTATTATAAATTAAACTAGCCAACAATATAACAGCCTACAAGTCCAGCTGAAATGATTAGACCATTAAACACAGAAACTGTTTGGATCCTTTCCAGTTTTTAAAATGTGAGGGTTTTTTTGTTGTTGCATTGAGTACTTTTACTTTTAATACTTTAAGTACATTTTCCTAAAGATACTTACATACTTTCACTTAAGTAACATTTTAAATGCAGGACTTTTACTTGTAATAGAGTATTTTTACAGGGTGGTATTAGTATTTTTACCTAAGTAACGGATTGGAATACTTCTTCCACCACTGGTTATACTATTAGCTATGTTTTTATTTTCTAAAAGAGGCTAAACTTTGACTTTTGACTTTGACTCGTATATTAGTAGAAACCTTTCCCCAGATGATTTTTTTTTTCATTTGATAAATAATTCAGTTACTGTCAGAGTCCCTTTGGTAATGGTTTAGAAGTGGTTTACACGGCCTCTTTGTTTAATCAAAGAAAACAGCAGTACAAACCACAGTGAAGCACTTCAGTGGACTGATGTGAACCCTGGGTGTGTCCTTAAACTGTCACTGTGATTTGCCAGCATAAGATTACCACAAACACGTACCTGAAGTGTGTGGAGCATTGAACTCACCTTACATTTAGATTGCATTTTAACACATATAATTTCCCCTGAAATGTTGTTTTTTTTTTTAAGGTTATGTTTTGGGCATTTTAGGGCCTTTAGTATATAGGGCAGCTGAAGATGTGAAAGTGGGGAGAGAGATGAACTGACATGCAGCAAAGGGCCTGAAGGTCGGAGTTGACCCTGCGGCCGCTGCGAGAAGGACTCAGCCTTTGTACATGGGGTGCACGCTCTGCCAGGTGAGTTATACAGGCACCCCATTGTTAGCTCTTTTTAAATGCTCTTTGCCTGGTTGGAAATGAGCCTTGTCATTAAGAGTGATCACACCGTACCATCACCATCCAACCTGCAGGTGGAGCCAGGACTGAATCAAGGGCATCAAACATCCTCACTAGAGTGCCAGTTTAAAGTCACTTCACACACCCACACAGTTGTTCTCACTTGTTTAGTCTGATTAGACCTTATCTCAGGACTGTGTGGTCGTGTACAAACTATGCTTGGTTGACATCTCCCTTGCTCTCCTGTCAGTTTGATCACACTCGTTAGAGTGGAAATAATCAGTTCATTAGGCTAAGTGACTATAATTCAATTCCCAGCATAGCTCCACCCAAACAACCTGCGCAGAGGTCTAACTGAAAACACCTGTCTGGTCCTCAAGTATGGAAACCACTGTTGCAAATCAGTGGTGGAAGAAGTATTCAGATCGTATTCTTGAAGTAAAAGTACTAACACCACACTGTAAAAATACTCTGTTACAAGTAAAAGTCCTGCATTGAAAATGTTTCTTAAGTAAAAGTATGTAAGTATAATCAGGAAAATGTACTCTGTCAATCAACTAAGTGTTTGAGAGTTAAGTGTTTTCAGCTGGACTTGTAGGTATGTATATTGTTGGGTAGTTTAATTTATAATAAAACATAATTTAATTACTTAAATTGGAAAGTAACTAGTATCTAAAGCTGTCAGATGAATGTGGTGGAGTAAAAAGTACAATATTTCTCTCTGAAATGTAGTGGAGTCGAAGAAGAAAGTGGCATGAAATTAAAAGACTTGAGTAAAGTGCAAGTACTTCAAATTTGTACTTGTGTAAATTTACTTAGTTACATTCCACCATTGTTACAAGTATAAGATGTTATGTTTGTACATCTTTTGTAACTGAAGAAAAAGTGTCTGAGTCTTGTTGTAAAAGTCATCATTTTATTTATGCATAGACAGCATTTCAAATGTATCAATGTGGAAGAATCTTCCAAATATCTTCACAACTCCTCAGCTCCAACATCCCATGTGCACGCGTCGACGCCCAAGTGCTTACTCGAAAGTGCAAACAGGGTTCAGCCCACTGTCAACACGAATGAAAAAGGATAGTATGCAGCGTGAGATTACCGATACATGAGTCATCAATTCTCCACAATTCACGACCTCTCTTCATCACACATTCAATCTGAGAAAGAACAGACAGATCTGAACAGTCAGATCTGACAGACAGAGACGAAGACAGAGAGACATTAGTTTTAAAATGGTAAGAACAATAAGTCTGTACCTGCTATTACAGCTGCAATAATTGCACAAAATGATAAGAAATAAAATAAAACAACTACAAATAAACATGAAAATTAATAATAGAAGTAATGTATTAAGACCCATGCAAGTACATTTTTAAAAAGCAACCAAAAATAAAAATGTTGCTGTGATCATACAACTCTACAATATTAACCCTAACCTGTCTGCAGCTGGATCACATCAGTGTGAAGGCACCAGAAATGATGAAGGTCAGCAGCAGCACTGCTAAGGTCCCTTCAGGACAAGTGGACATGTTGCGATCTGACCCTGAACACAAGAAAAAAGCGAAAAAAGCAGATAAAGTAACAGTATACATAAGTGTTAATATGATGTACTTTTACAAACAATTTTATGGCTCATCCACCTGCTATTTTTACAGTCTTTACAGCTGTAGCTGTCCTCTTTGAAGCTGTGTTTTGTACCTCACACCTGAGAGGGACAGATGGAAGCGCATAATCCACTGCTATCTCGATCATGTTGCCCCTCACAGTCTGGCTGTCCACAGACAACACGTAGCGACAAGAAGGCAGACATTCAGCAGTGCACACAAACTTGTACTTTTTTGCAATTTCTATTACGTCGGAGCCTTTGATCTGAACCTCAGATGGACCAGCTGAAAGAAAGATAGTGCGGATAGATCACTGTTGAGTTACATTTCTAGTTTCTTTCAATTGCTGACTAAAAGTAATCATTTCTTCATTGATTAATATGATTAATTTTGTGTGTAGGTGGTAGCGTATTAGCTAATTTGTAGCTTGTTCACTAAGGTATAGTTTGACATTTTGGGAAAAGTGTATTTGCTTTCTTATAGAAAGTTAGATAAACTGTATAAACATGACAGTGGTAATGACTACTTTTATATTTATTCCGCAAATAAGCAGCAGGTTAGCTAAGCTTAGCATAACAACTGGAAACAGGGAAACAGCTAGCCTGGTTTGGAGAAAGAAATAGGTCGGGACATAACCCCCCCCCCATAAATTCACAACTTGTCGTTCCATGTGTTTTGTTTTTTGTACAGTTTAAACAATAAATAAGCTTTAGAGGTTCTGGTAGTGTCTGATGTTTCCAGTCCTTATGCTATGCTAGGCTAAGCTAAGCTAAACGGCTACTGGCAGGAGCTTCATATTTACCAAACAAATATGATAATGGTATTAATCTTCTCGTCTAACTTTTGGCAAGAAAGCAGGTAAGCGTATTTCACAAAATGTCAAATTACTTATATAATGCTTTAAACTAGCTATTATCAATAAAATAATTTGACTGGAAAAGTGTTGTTGTGAAAGTGTTCACCTCATTAGTAAATTAAGTGAAGCTCTTGACTTACAGGCTACAGCTATGTTTCGAGTAGCAGTGTCAAACAGCCCAGACACACTATTGGTAGCTTTGCAGATGAGAATTTTGGAGTTGTCCATCTCCTGAGGAGTGATTGAAATAACATTCCCTTGACCACCTATCCATGGGCCTTTATCTGTCCTCCAGGCGTAGATACAAGATGGCCGACAGTAGGCATGGCAACTGTAGGTGTGGCTCACTGATGGATTCATTAGATCGGGGCCTGTGATGGAAACATTGGCAGGTCCAGCTAAGGCGAGAAAGACAAATAGAGTCATTAGAAGGCAAAGACATTCACAAAGCACAGAAGTTATAAATGCAGGCCAATCCTTCATAAACAAACCCTAACAATGTCTCGTTTCAAAATCAAGAAAAGGGCTCTCACTTACCTAACACTTGCAGTTGCTTTGTTGTCGTCGCAATTAGCCCTGTATCTTCAACTGTGGCTGTACATGTCACTGTTAAGGCTTCCACCCAACTGTTAATGGTGAAGGCTAGCACATTGCCCTGACCCTGGGCAATCTGTCCATCCAAAGACATAGAATAGGCACATGCAGTTTGCATCGTCAGGCAGTTGGAAAAACACTCAACGCTGCTTGGCACACCCACAGTGACGTAGTCCGGACCAACAATTGTACAGCTGATTTTCACTGCTTCTGGAAATGTCACAATTACCACTATAATCTAGTGTTTACATTTCTTTACAGTCATAAATGATACCAAGATATTACAGAATTGAATGAAATGAAATTATTTATTTAGCATCTGGAAATTAAAATTGATAAAGATAGCATCTTTAATTTAGATTTTATTGTTTATTTGAATAGAAAAAAACGCTTACCCTCGTTGTCGTCGTCATCGTCATCTAGTCCAGGGGTCTCTCCATCTGAAGACAGTACTGGCTGAAGGCCTACACGGTCAATGAAAACATATTTCATTTTTATCTTAAACATCAGCATTAAGCATCAAAGTCCATTCCTCTCCTCTGGAATACTATTTTTACTGTGAGTTTGCTCAGTTGTCATGAATATTGTTGAAAGCTACTAAGTGGACTTTAAGTTTGGATTGTTTGGTCAAACTACTATTTCCAAGGTCAATAATGAACTTTGATGCTTGATTTTTAAGCGAACACGGACGCGGCTGTGAATAAAATTAATAGCAACTGAGCAAGTCAATAGATTCATCCCGAGAAAACTGAAGCAAGTCTTCATCGGCAGATGGTGTGATATGGTCAAAAAAGCTTAGGCAAAAGCCAATAAATGGACCTTCATTTGTAATTTCTTGTCGAACATCTTGGGGAATTTAACAATCCAGCAGTGTTGGAAGAGGTATCACATCCTTTACTTAAAGCTAGGCTATGTAACTTCTTATCAAAGAATAAACAACATTTCTGTTACAATGAAAAGTGAAATTCATTCTAAGCGAGAAAAGGGCCATGCAGTTGCTGAATCTGTCTTCATTTCAGATCGACAAAGGTCAGTTTAAAAGATTTTCATCAGATTTTGAGTCATTTCCAGGTTAGCACTCCACCAGTCAGAATGGTCATTGAGTCCGACTCCTCCGACTGACGACGGCACGGAACACACCGAACAGACTTGAGTCGCTGATATTTTTTAATGTAAAATCTTCATCTTTAAAGTAACTAGAGCTTTCAATTACATGTAGTGGAGTAAAAAGTACAATATTTTCTTCTGAAACGTAAAGGACCAGAAGAAGTATCTTGAAATGGAAAAACTCAAGTGAAGTACAAGTACCGTAAACATTTACTGTAATTCATGATTTCATTACATCCCATTTATACATGTATCACATCACATTTATAGCAGGAAATATACACAAAGTAAGGAGTTTTCCAAGTAAAACACAGTAAAAGCTTTTCCCAGCAGCCTTTAAAATCATTTCGGCAGCACTCATACACTGTGCCAAAGGACTAAATTATCCCAACTAAAACTTTGACTCTGCCATTGGTATTTCTATAGGAAAACAATGTATTACCTGCCAGAAACAGCAGCAACAAAAGTCTGCTGAGGTTTGAATGTCCTCCGTATTGTTTAGATTTGTAGGTATTCTCCATTTTCCCGTAAGAATCTGAAGTGTAAAGCCACCAGGAAATAGAGAACTGGTGTTGCATAGTCAGTCAATATCAGCAGGCAAACAGCTCTTATCAAAGAGATCTGAGGAGAAACATACATGCCTTCTCAGTCACTCCAATGAGAAGTGCATTGCTGTTAATTGAAGGCAGATCAAAGTCCGTAGAATGGATTTAGAAGGAGGTTTCACCCCGAGGGACTCTGCAGATTTTCCTCAGTAGCAAAAAACTAATTTACATATATTTACTGGTAAATCCAGGGTCAGTTTTCCAGATGAGATGGGAGTCCATGGAGAAAGCTCAGATGCAAAAGAGGAAAAACGTCAGAGCAGCAGGGCTCCCGTCTTAGGGCTCCAGGCTCAGAGCCAGTTTAAGGGGAGTGTATTGGCGTTTGTAGGATGGTGTAATGGTTTAGACGGACCCAAATAGGGAAATGTCACAAGTCTGATCACTGTAAAAGGAAAAGTGTCCTGAACAAATATGGAATTCATATTGAAAAAACACAAAATATATACAACAAAATCTAATATGGCATCGTCATAACTCAGCTCCACCTAAAATAAACTGTGAGGATAAAAGTCATTTCTGTTGGCCCCATTTTCATTTACAATTCTTTTTTTTTTTTTTAAATCGTTACATGAAGATGAATTGTTTGTGGGACATGCAGTGGTTAATATGATGTGTGTGACATTATATTCACTTCTTCATTCCCAGCTTCAACCATGGTACTGTACAATGGGTGACCTCGCCCTCAACTCCAGAAACCCCGCCATTATCAGAATAAATCAAAGAGCAAACAGACAAAAGAAAACAGCCACATAACAGATAAACTGACTTTAAGGAAGCAGTCACAATTCGTAAGAATTTGACCATGTTATCTGTGGATGATGGATACATAATCTGACACACACACACACACACACACACACACACACACACACACACACACACACACACACACACTAAAACACAATTGAGCCTCTTAACAACTGAGAAAATCCGATTTATTCATTCAGACTAATAATATCCATTACTCCTACACAAACACGATAAAGTCAGCAAGAAAATAGTATTTTTGGGTGCGTGTGTGTATGTGTGACGTGTGCAATATTGTGTGCATGTGTGTCTTAAAGTGACGTCTCTCTGGAGTCCCTGGGTGGCCTGAAGGTCAGTATCTCTGTGAACGTGTGACCTGTACAAACACAAAAGACAGGAGTATGCATATCCATTCAAAATCATGTATGTGTCCTACTTTCACATCCAAAGTTCAACACCTTTGCCTTCACCACCAAACTGCATTTCTCTCCAGTTGAACATATAATAAACGGCACCTGCTGTGCATTATTACATGTTAAGATCTTCACTGACCTCTTCTGGCAAACAGCAGGTACTGTGACAATACTGAACACTGGCAATCTGAATTTAGGCTGAATATGAGCAAAACTAAATGTCCCTTAAAGGACATTGGAGTGTGTTTCATGTGCCCTGATTAATGTCAGTCCAATATTCACTCTCCTTTTAGTTCTGTTTTCATCTCCACTAACTTCCTGAGGGAAATATCTGACTCTTTAGCAGCTAACCGCTCCACTGTGTTTACCAGCTAGATGCTGACTTTGTTTCACTTTAGTGTGCTTAGGCGAAAACAGCACATAGAGCTGAGAGGACCTGCAGAATAGAGTGATCCTTTTCTGCAGGTTTGTCACTACAAGCAACACCTTTCAAATTCCACAGTCTCTTGACCCATTGTTGACATAAGACATTGATTAATTCAGCTGTGAATGTAAACCGGCCTCTCCCCTCTCTCTTACGTTTCCACTGGTCCAGCGCCAGGTCTATGTTGTCCATGGTCTGATCATAGGGCAGCGCCTCAGTCTCCTCCTCGGCATCTCTGAACTCGCTGAAGAAAGGCAGCTCGAGCGCCTCCGAGGCACTCACCCTCTGCTCAGGGTCCAGGAGCAGCATCTTTTCCAAGACACACACTGCTGTGTCGCAGATATACATGGCAAGGTCAGCATGACAGAGGCTAGTGCACCAACACCAGGGCAAACAATAGAGAATAGATAGATCGGTACGTACCATTTGAGCTAGCTTTGGAGAAAAGAGAGAGCAAATCTTTTTTTGGCACTTTTGGTAGACTTCTGATGTAGTTTTTGGCCTGTCCAGAGAGGAAGTGGAGAGAAGGATGACAAAGGTTGGCAAACTAATTAAGTCACAGAGAAGTCAGGTATGGATAGATTTTATTCTTATACCTTTTATCTTTATATTGACCATTTTATAGCAAAATATACACTCTTCACTGACACACAAATGATGAAATGATTTTTTTTTTGTCATGTGCTGTGAAAATAATTATTATTTAGTGGAAAATTAGTGTTTCAAACATACTGAGGAAACAGGAATGGAGGGTTATGGAGCAGAAGTGATTTGAAAAGTTTCTATGGACATTCTGATTCTTCTTTGTATGATTAAAATGCTGTGAAACTCACTATTATAACACATTGGCAACTACGAAAGCAAAATGAAGACAGCCGCTGTTCTCTCTGAGGTTTTGAGGGAGCAGATCGCAAACTTTTTACAACCACCTTTCAAATTTTACATCCAGTGTGTGCATCGAGTGCATCTTTAATATGCCTGGTACGACTTACATCTTGGCTCTGTAGCTTCACAACAAAGTCAGCAGCTGGGGTTCCTGTAATCTTCATGATTTCTCTGAGCTGGTCCAGGTCTGGCAGTAGCTATGGTCAAGTATCAACTGTTGCATGGATTTTTACCCCCCTTTCAAATATGAGCTTTCTATTCGGCTTATAATGCTAGTGTGATCAACATGTACAGACAATGAAAACAGCAATTAAATGATGAGGTTTTGACACAATCGGCGCAAGACAAAACCAAGCCAAGCCAGCGTTGATGACAGTTAAGGATACGATCGCTTCCTTTGAACAGCGGCTTTCCCAGCAGCATCTCTGCCATAATACAACCTGCCGACCAAATATCCACTGCAACAGAGAGCAAAAATCAGCGTTGTTGTTATGAAATAGGTCTCTTTGCCTTTTTTTCTGCACACCTGTTCACACAAAATGTTAGGAGAGCTTACCGGTTTGTGTGTAGTGCATCCAGTTGAGGATAACCTCGGGTGCTCGGTACCAGCGTGTCACGACGTAGCCGGTCATTTCTGCGTCGGCCTGCCTCGCCAAGCCAAAATCAAGAATCTAAAAGAGGGGAAACAAAAATAACTGTAACATGGAAATGTGTAGGTGTATGGGATGTTCACATTATGACGGCTCGATGTGAACTTAGAGTACCTTTAGCTCACAGTCTGGGTTAATGGCTAAATTCCCAGGTTTGAGGTCCTGTGGGAAACAGAAATGTGAGACAAAGGAGATCAAGTAAGTGATAGGAGTTATCAGAAGACATTCGTTTGTCATTTTCTTCACGTTTTCAAGGAAAGAGTCGGTTATATTTTAATGCCTAGACAATTTCAGATAACAAAGTATGTAAGTAAATGGATGTATAAATATAATTTTGTAATGAAATCACTCCATTTTAATCATTTTACTTTTACTTCCAGGGCCGAATCCAGCCATTCAATATGAATGTGACAATCCCAGATTTTTCCCACTAGGTGGGTGAAGTCAAATATGTTCAGACATCTGGGACATTTCAGTATAAAATGAGTTGAGGAACACATTCAAATGCACACACACACACACACACACACACACAAACAAAGCAAAGCTCCCTGTGTGGGAATCTCAGGATGAATGGGATTGAGTGTGAAAAAGAGCAAAAGAGCCCCACCCCAAGGCTCATAGCCTGAAAGGTCAAAGTTCACGTACCCTGTGGATGATCCCTGCAGAGTGGATATACTGAGGAGAGAGGAGGCACACACAGACAACATCAGCGACTTGGGCTCAACTCGCTGAAACAAGTGTATATGACTAACTAATCACATTCCATTTTGAGTAAATAAGACATCATTTACACGTATTTACACTGCTCTGACGGAAACTGTATGTATGCTGGTGGAGGTAATGAGTAACATGCGTGTATCTGTGTTGGTCGCGGTGTTCACCTTGAGTCCTCTCAGCATCTGATAGACGAGGAACTGCACCCTGTCTTCTGATAATCTCTCCATCTTCATCAGCTTGCCGAGGTCAGTGCCCATGAACGGCATCACCAGGTAACTGTGGTAACAGAAGACGAGTCAAATCACTCCAGTGTAGCAACAAGCCTTTTATGGTCAGCAGTGAGCAGGAGTGCACGGGGAACTTACAAGTCACGCAAGCGGTCCAATGCAATCTCAGCAGTGAAAACATCCAGCAGCCCAATGACCTGAACAGGAGAAATAAAAACACAAAATAAAATCTGATTCAAACATTTACTTATGCAAAAGACCTCGAGACAGTTACGTTGTAAATTCCCTTTTTAATATCCCTTCAGCCTGTCTGATCATGCTGCAGTCCTGTTCCCTTTGTTTTAAAAAATAACACAAGATGCATTGTGCAGCTTTAAAATACTTGGAGAGCGTTCTTACATTTTCATGCTTCATGTGTTTGAGGAGTCGCAACTCTCTGTACGCCCTTTTGGCAAAAAGTTTGGACTGGAAGGGCCGATGAAGTTTCTTGATGGCAACCTGGGTCCCCATCCGGCGGTCCCATGCTGAACTGAAAAAGACCGATACGATTCAAAAGAAAGCTTGAACAGGTTATGTTTCACCCCTAAAAACTCAATAGTTGGGTCCAAATTCCTTCATTTTTAGGTGTTTTTCACAGCAGGCATTTAACAAGTCTGTAAGGATATCTACAGGTGTAATTAATAACATCTAAATGGAACAGTGTCTCATTAATAATATCAATTACACCTGACAATGTCTGCTGTGTGGGGGGGTGGAAAGGCTCTGTTTGTGATTGAAGACAATGTAGTGGTGCATTCTATACACTTAACTCAGGCTCTTTGACTTCTTCCAACAATGAGAATGGGAGGGGGGGTCTTTGTTGACCCTCATCCATACAACACAATGAGAAAGAAAGGCCCTGCAGAGCCAGCTGTGGAGAGACTGCTGACCAAAATATCCCACACAAGCAGTGTACTGCTGCTGCTGCTGCAGGAATATTCAAGTACAAGTAAAAGTACTGAGCTAAAAATATACTTGAGTAAAATAATGTAAAAGTGTCTCATTCAATTATCTAGACAGGGTAGGCTACTTTTTACTTTCGGTTTATTGTTTCTTTCTCATGCATTGGGAAAAGGGTCAAAGTCTATTTTGATTTTTTTTTAATGTATAATACTTAAAATACTACTATATTAAATACTTAAACATAACTACTTCTGTATTACCTCTGTATTCTATTTAACGCAAAGTAAAATACTTAAAATACAAAAGAAGAGGTGGTTTTGGATGAGAGTGCATTTGGTAAATACGATTGTCCGACATGGCACAAACACTGGCTCCAAATCAGCTGACACCAAAATTCAATCAACACTTCTCTGAGCTGTAAAGTTTGCGTTTAACTTACCACACAGTCCCATAGGCTCCGGTTCCGACCTGCTTCAGGTCCCGGTACCTCTCCGGAACCTCCCACACGGTTCTGTTGACCTCCTGCCGGTAGAAGCCCGTCCTGGACCGCACAGCCATTCCCTAGCGACTGGACAAGGACTGACGTCAGGATGTGCGTGGATCCGCTCCGTCCTCTCATGAGAACAAACCGAGATTCTTTTATTTTCAAACGCCCGAGACGCGCAGTCCGTCCCGCACACAAGAGGTTGGTTGGGCACAAATTCCTCCAGATAAACTTGAGCGACTTGCAGGGTCGCCAGTTACACCCCCAACACACACACACACACACACACACAAACAAAGCAAAGCTCCCTGTGTGGGAATCTCAGGATGAATGGGATTGAGTGTGAAAAAGAGCAAAAGAGCCCCACCCCAAGGCTCATAGCCTGAAAGGTCAAAGTTCACGTACCCTGTGGATGATCCCTGCAGAGTGGATATACTGAGGAGAGAGGAGGCACACACAGACAACATCAGCGACTTGGGCTCAACTCGCTGAAACAAGTGTATATGACTAACTAATCACATTCCATTTTGAGTAAATAAGACATCATTTACACGTATTTACACTGCTCTGACGGAAACTGTATGT
Source organism: Gymnocephalus cernua (assembly GCA_023631565.1). Classification (NCBI taxonomy): domain Eukaryota; kingdom Metazoa; phylum Chordata; class Actinopteri; order Perciformes; family Percidae; genus Gymnocephalus; species Gymnocephalus cernua. Next base: position 17,674,579 of record CM042447.1, on the reverse strand, counting down.
ATGCTGGTGGAGGTAATGAGTAACATGCGTGTATCTGTGTTGGTCGCGGTGTTCACCTTGAGTCCTCTCAGCATCTGATAGACGAGGAACTGCACCCTGTCTTCTGATAATCTCTCCATCTTCATCAGCTTGCCGAGGTCAGTGCCCATGAACGGCATCACCAGGTAACTGTGGTAACAGAAGACGAGTCAAATCACTCCAGTGTAGCAACAAGCCTTTTATGGTCAGCAGTGAGCAGGAGTGCACGGGGAACTTACAAGTCACGCAAGCGGTCCAATGCAATCTCAGCAGTGAAAACATCCAGCAGCCCAATGACCTGAACAGGAGAAATAAAAACACAAAATAAAATCTGATTCAAACATTTACTTATGCAAAAGACCTCGAGACAGTTACGTTGTAAATTCCCTTTTTAATATCCCTTCAGCCTGTCTGATCATGCTGCAGTCCTGTTCCCTTTGTTTTAAAAAAATAACACAAGATGCATTGTGCAGCTTTAAAATACTTGGAGAGCGTTCTTACATTTTCATGCTTCATGTGTTTGAGGAGTCGCAACTCTCTGTACGCCCTTTTGGCAAAAAGTTTGGACTGGAAGGGCCGATGAAGTTTCTTGATGGCAACCTGGGTCCCCATCCGGCGGTCCCATGCTGAACTGAAAAAGACCGATACGATTCAAAAGAAAGCTTGAACAGGTTATGTTTCACCCCTAAAAACTCAATAGTTGGGTCCAAATTCCTTCATTTTTAGGTGTTTTTCACAGCAGGCATTTAACAAGTCTATAAGGATATCTACAGGTGTAATTAATAACATCTAAATGGAACAGTGTCTCATTAATAATATCAATTACACCTGACAATGTCTGCTGTGTGGGGGGGTGGAAAGGCTCTGTTTGTGATTGAAGACAATGTAGTGGTGCATTCTATACACTTAACTCAGGCTCTTTGACTTCTTCCAACAATGAGAATGGGAGGGGGGGTTCTTTGTTGACCCTCATCCATACAACACAATGAGAAAGAAAGGCCCTGCAGAGCCAGCTGTGGAGAGACTGCTGACCAAAATATCCCACACAAGCAGTGTACTGCTGCTGCTGCTGCAGGAATATTCAAGTACAAGTAAAAGTACTGAGCTAAAAATATACTTGAGTAAAATAATGTAAAAGTGTCTCATTCAATTATCTAGACAGGGTAGGCTACTTTTTACTTTCGGTTTATTGTTTCTTTCTCATGCATTGGGAAAAGGGTCAAAGTCTATTTTGATTTTTTTTTTATGTATAATACATAAAATACTACTATATTAAATACTTAAACATAACTACTTCTGTATTACCTCTGTATTCTATTTAACGCAAAGTAAAATACTTAAAATACAAAAGAAGAGGTGGTTTTGGATGAGAGTGCATTTGGTAAATACGATTGTCCGACATGGCACAAACACTGGCTCCAAATCAGCTGACACCAAAATTCAATCAACACTTCTCTGAGCTGTAAAGTTTGCGTTTAACTTACCACACAGTCCCATAGGCTCCGGTTCCGACCTGCTTCAGGTCCCGGTACCTCTCCGGAACCTCCCACACGGTTCTGTTGACCTCCTGCCGGTAGAAGCCCGTCCTGGACCGCACAGCCATTCCCTAGCGACTGGACAAGGACTGACGTCAGGATGTGCGTGGATCCGCTCCGTCCTCTCATGAGAACAAACCGAGATTCTTTTATTTTCAAACGCCCGAGACGCGCAGTCCGTCCCGCACACAAGAGGTTGGTTGGGCACAAATTCCTCCAGATAAACTTGAGCGACTTGCAGGGTCGCCAGTTACACCCCCAACACACACACACACACACACACACACACACACACACACACACACACACACACACACACACACACACACGCGCATTGTTAATGTGTGGCTCCTGGTCGCCCCGGGCAGTCTATGGGTGTGTCTACAATGTGGGGGGGGGGCACAAAACATCTGCCTACCCGAAGGTTATTATACCCCTATAATACTCCTGTAAAATCCCTATAATGTTTACGTAATAATCCTGCAGAGTAGTCAAACTAGCCTGTAACGTTACATTCATTCATGACATTCAAGTCCTAAAAGAATCTCTCTATACTTAGATTGATCTTTATTGTCATTGTGCTCAGAGTACAATGAAAATCATTTTCCCAACTCTTCAGCAGTGGGCATCGAAATTGAATAAATACTACAAAAGTTGAGTAAATAGAACAAAAACACATAGAGAAAATATAAAGAGGGCTTATTATTGTGATTATAAAGGGCTTATATAATTTTGATTACAGTTACAGTGAGTATATTGAAAATGTTTTAGTTTAGTTTGGTGTCATTGTCATTAATAATCTATTTATGTTGGTCATTGTGATGGTGTCATAATATTCTGTATGCTACATCATACTTTTCTAATCTGTACTATAGATCACAATAGACTATACAATTATATTCCATTATAATCTATACTGCATTATAGGCTACTATACTATACTATCTTATGTATCTATGCTATGCTATACTGTAGTATTCTATTTTACACTCTGCTATACTTCCTATTCTATGTTATTGTAAACTATATCATAGTCTTCTACACTATACTGTACTACTAACTACGCTGTACTATACTATATTATATATCCTATTCTATATGACCCCATAGGTATTTGTTAAACATCTCACCCCGGAACCAATGTGCTGCTACAACAGCCTCCACCCTCCACCCTTCTAGGAAGGCTTATCTACAAGTTTCTTGGAACGTGACTAGGCCTGGTTCACAGTGGTGTTGCAATTCCTCCCATAGGTGTTGAATGGGGTTAAAGTCAGGGCTCTGTGAGGGGAAGTCATGTTCCTCCTCGCTATACTGGAATAAGTGTTTCTTTATGAAATTTGCTTCGAACAGAAAAGGGCCCTTTCCCCAGCTGTTGCCAACACACAATTTCACTTAATTGGAACAAGGGAGCCTGGACTAAAACACATTTGCATTGCCCTTCACATTACAATTTCCACGTTGTATATCAAATAAACTGAAAGTTGCAGAGAATATATAAGGCAAGGCAAATTTATTTATATAACACATTTCAGCAACAAGGCAATTCAAAGTGCTTTACATAAAACATTAAAGAGCAATTAAAAAAACAATTAAAAACACTTGTTAAAGATATTAGAAAATAAGAACAAGCTATACTGGATTATGACGTATGATGTATAAAAGTTACACTACAGTGTAAGAAATTAACAATAACTTGACAAGTTGGTAGCATCAAACAGAAAAGTCTTCAGCCTTGATTTAAAAGAATTGAGAGTTGCAGCAGACCTGCAGTTTTCTAGGAGTTTGTTCCAGATATGTGGTGCATAAAAACTGAATGCTGCTTTTCCATGTTTAGTTCTGACTTTGGGGACAGAAAGCAGACCTGTACCAGACAACCTGAGAGGTCTGGATGGTTCATAATGTAGCAGAATATCATAAATGTATTTTGGCCTTAAACCATTCTGTGCTTTTTAGACCAACAGTAGTATTTTGAAATCAATTCTTTGAGAGACAGGAAGTCAGTGTAAAGACCTCACAACTGGAGTGGTGTTATCCACTTGGTTTTAGTGAGGACTTGAGCAGCAGCAGCATTCTGAATCAGCTGTAGCTGTTTTTTTTTTTGATTTTTTTAGGGAGATCTGAACAGATCTGAGATCTGACACTGTGACAGTAGTCGAGTCTACTGAAGATAAACGCGTGGACACATTTTTACAAATCCTACTGAAACATACGTGAGCTGACTTTGTATTTGTCTTAATGTAGCTGTCTAAATTCAGGTCCATGATTATACCAATATTTCTGGCTTTGTTCGTTGTTTTTAACATTGCCAATTGAAGTTAAGCACTGACTTTTAATCATTCTTCATTGGCTCCAAAAACAACTACCTCAGTTTTGTCTTCATTACAGTAAATTGAACAAAGTTCTGGCACATCTAATCGTTGATTTGTTCAATGCATGTACTCATCTTTTATTGGAGCATACTCAATTAATGATTATGTAAATTTGTATGTCATCAGCATAATTTTGGTTACTAATTTTGTTGTTTTCCATAATCTGAGCCAGTGGAAGCATGTAGATGTCAAAATGTTAAAAGAGGCCCCTGAACAGCACCTTGGGGAACTCCACATGTCATATTTGCACACACACAAAAAAAAAGAAACTGACATACACAGTTAACAGAACCAATGGTGTTTATTCTGATCAATGGCAAGACTTGCCAAGTCATGTTAACCGTTGATGATGAAAGAAAAAATTATCTGAATCATTTGAAAACTGACAGTTGACATTCAGTTTAGTACAGTTGAATTACATGCCACCATGTATTCAAAAGACACTTCTAACTTGTAACATACATACAGTAGGCCTATATGTATACATTCATTTTTGCAGTTTGCTATTCAACTCCACCACATATACAACATCGACATAAGCACATAACACTTTAACATTCAAAGCTCTAACACTCTTTGACTGGGACAGTTTTGATTCATTTGGACTGTAAATTCAACATTTTGCATACAGTGTTAATAGACGACTTGCACAAAAGGCTACATGTAGCACTCCAGTGTGAACATTGTAGAGGGGGGAAATTGTTAAGAGTAGGTTTCCTTTCTTGTGTTTTTCAAAAATGATTCATGAATGGTAATTTGATATAGTTGTACTCATGTTTCTTTAAGGCAGAAATAATCTCATTGGTTTGGTTAGACTTGAGTGGGAAAGCCAAAGAACCACAGTTTAACTTGCATAAAGGAACACAACAAACTACACATTAAAATACAACTGATTTTAACCTAGTTAGTTAGTAAGCTAACCTAGCTAGCTAGGTTTTCGTCTTATTCCGTTGTTCATCTCATATCTACAAATGAAACCTCAGATGAGCTTGAGTGGAAACCATACTGTAGTTCCACTAGTATATTATTATTACAACTTAGCTAGCTAAAAATCTAAAATAGCTTGTAGCTCTTTATCTAACCTAAAGAGCTACTAGTGATGCTACTTCGCATAGCATAGCGAGTTCAAACAAGGGTTTACAAGCGAAAACTCTGCTTTACATCTGCCATTACTATCCGACTTGTATCCAGATAGTATACACATTAGGTGTAAGAATGCATTTGCAGCAGTCAGATATAAACTGGATTCATGTGTGCTCCTGATTTATAAGCCTTTTCAAAATGTCAACTGGCAAAATGTTATAAATGCATCTTATATGTGATGATACATCTATTTATGTTGAGGTATCATGAAAATTATCAGATAGTTATCTGATCATTAATGCATTAGTGTATATTTTCATACTAGATTTCATAATATCAGTGTTGTCCTCTTTTACCTCTTGACATTTTCACTGACCTTTAGCGTTAAGAAAATCTGTGGTTTGTTGGGCTCTGCACACTGTGGTTTAACACAAGGAGATTGTTTCTATACCTCAGCAAAAAGTTTGTAGAACTAAAACTCCAGTCTGCTGCAAGATGAATGGCACAATATCAGTGAGGAAGTCAGCCAGTCTTCATACGCATTGAGCTCATGCTGCTTAATACAAATGTTATCAGTGAGGGTGTTCTAATGTTGCGATAAACTATGAACTGCAGTGTTACTGGAACACCTACAATCGAGGTAAAGAACATCCCCAGTGCTGTCATACTATGGTCCCTAATGAATGTGTACACTCTGCATTGTTTTCATTGTAACACTCAAGCATCATGAATTCTAAAAAGATGAGGAAACTAATGAGCTCCCTGGCTTTACAAGCAACCAAATAAATATGGATGCTTCATGGGAATCATCAGCCTGGAGTGTTTGACCAGTCATCACTTCCACGGAGCTGGGTAATATATTATTATCCAGCTTGGTTTCTCACGGTTTACAAAATGCCTCTAATATTAACTATTGTAAACACAAACTGGGGCTGTAAAAGGCAGCAGAGAACTATGGAAACCTGATGTAGCGCTGCCAAAGCCAACAGGTGATCAGAAATCAGCCATCAGCAGAAACTGTATACGTGAAGCGAGGACGCACTGTAAACACAGACCTGCAACACAGTCATTCTGCTCTCAGCTTTGGCATATATTAATTACCTTGCTAATTAATAGCACAGTTGGTGTTTACTACTCTGTAAGCAGGACAGGGTTGACTCATTCGAGGAAGAACAGTACATTTTGTTTGCTTTTGTATTATTATTTTTTACTGCATGGACATTATAAAGATAAAACAGGTTGAAAGTTGGTCACATTTCCTCGTAATGCCTCTCTCTGACTCTTGGGCTGCTTTTATAGCAGTGTGGCAGATGCAATAAGCAGTCTTAATGGTTATATATACAATACAATACCAGTAATAATCTGCAATAATAAAATGCACACAAATCATGCAGTGGTATGCAGGCTAAATGCTAAGCTGCTCTGTGACATAATGTGGCATTGCTGTAAGCCTTTAAACATGAATTCCATATGTGATAGCACTGACTGCTTATGGCATTTGCCATGACGAGGGACCAGACGGCACTCTGTTGTTGCTTTGGAAATCCTAGTGTGCGTTTTTTTTCTTCCTTTCGATACCTTTCTGTCAGTCTGTAAACACAGTTCAAGTTGCTCCCTCGTATGAATCCCCACGTCCTCTGCGATCCCTGCGCAGCCACGTTGAACGGTTCCTCATTTTACCCTCACTGGGCGGAAACATGAGAGGAAGTAACTTTCTGGACTGGAAAGCTCGTTCTATCGGATTCTAAAAATGCTCCCTGTATTTGCAATGTGTGCATCTGATCCTGTGGAAACTGTCCTGCCCTGCTGCTTATTAAATACACTCATGACAGGCAATCAAACACAGTCACGCTGAGCAGAGGGAATGCAGAGTTTTCTTCAGTCCTTCTCCTAATCATTGAGTTTGTGGTCCTTCTTCAGGGTAAGGTTGAGGCAGAGCAGAAAGAGGCCTATTGCTCCGCCTGAAGGCTATCAGTCTTGTTGCCTGATGCTTTGACGCTGTTCACCTCTTCGAATACCAACTCTATGCACACACATGAGAGGAATAAGGGAAAACATGTCAGTTGTGCTGAATACAATTTGAGCCACTTAAGGTAAAAAAAAGGAAAATGGGAAAAAGACACCTTCTTGAAGTGTAATTGTCACAACACAGGGCACTTTCATATTAAAAACCAAGAGCCCTCTGGTGCAAGCTTTTATTCGGTGCTATTATAATTGTGCTTGTTCAGCTTGGTATACCGGTCAATCAAGCCAACTCAAAATTAGGACGCAAAGCATGCAGCAAAACAACTCCACCATGACTCAGGCCTGGCATCAGCTCTAAGACATTTCACAAACCATAAAACTCCCTGCTGAACTGACACGTAATCATATTTATGATGTTATAAATGGACTCCCTTATATCTCAAATATTACTTTGGCGGTGTAGTTGTCGTTCCTGCCACAACCTTGTAAGCTTAAAACCATCATTGCATAATCTCCAGTGTTAAAGGCTCTGCAGCTGGATGGATCTGTGGCGTCTATTTGTGCAACTTCCTCCTCTGCAATGAAAAAACGTCTACTATAATACTTTATAAAAGGAAGTAGTAGAGTATTATTTTGAAAGAAATTGAGAAGCAGACAATATCTGCACATTTTAAATTGCCATGCATAAGCTGAAATCATGTTTTTGTTGTTGTCTTCCATCAAGGACAATAGGGGAGGAATCATTATTTTCTTGTGCTGTCCACTGCATTAAATCATGTATTGTTCTACTTTGAAGTGAAAGCTTTACCTTTCCATTCTTCTAGATTTCGGTCTTTACTCTCCAGCGTTTGGTCGTAAGGCGGGGCCTCTGGCTCGTCGTCTGGATCGTGGTACTGTGAGAAGTAAGGGTGGGACAGAGCCTCGCTGGCCGAGATCCTCCCATCACAGTCCAGAACCAGCATACGCTTCAGTAGATCGACAGCTGAACAGACACAAACAGACAAAGAGGCGAAAGAGGTTAATGCTAGGAGCTTGGAAACCAGTTTAAACCCCTAAGGGCCAAACCTGTATAACTGAATCACTCATTTGCAATGTGGAGAACCTGTATAACTGAATCACTCATTTGCAATGTGGAGAACCTGTATAACTGAATCACTCATTTGCTTGAGCTTTAGCAGCCTCTCGAAGCCTTCCAATTGAATTTAAAAAGTTGGTAATCCAATCTGCGGTGCATCACCCACCTAGTGGATTTGCTCCTTTAAATATCTTTTCCAGGTCCTGCTGGGGCATGAAGGGCAGAGACTGGATGTACTTCTGCGCCTGCAAATAAAGTCCAGCGTTCAACTCTTGGCATGCGACAATGTGGATGATTTGTTAGTGATCAATCACCCCAACATTCACACATACAGTATTGACTATTCTTTTAACAGCCTTGTCAGTGGAATGACTAATCAATTAGAACAGGTTGCCTGTGTCAGGGGAAGTAGCATTACAGTGTGAGCATAGCAGCTTCTTTTGCCCAATCACTCCATTCCCTTTTCCCTCTCTCACATGCTCAGAGCAGATCTTCTTTAACAGGTCGTGTGTTGGAGTCCCAACCACCTCCATGATTCTCTTCAGCTGGTCGATATCTTAGTGCAGGAGGAGTTAAGGGCTGTACGGACTTGACTAATCATATTATCTTGTCACCTAGGGAATCAGCTAAAGCCTCTTTCACACACATGCACTGCAACCCTGAAATTATGTAGACATTGCCGAAAGGAGTTGTTTGTGAGAACTCAAATGTCCGAATCAGTTGGACCGGACATTAAACAGACTTTACCCTGCCAGCGTCCTAGTACAGAGTCCATGTGTGAATAGAGCAGGTAATTTCCCGGAGAATTCACAGTGAGCGAGTGGGCATGTTGATAGGTGATTCCGGAAACCGGATGCACGTCATGTCCTGTCTCCTGCACGCTCTACCCAGGCTCCACCCCTTACCTAAACCAAACAGAGTATTCACAGTAACTGAGAACGCGTCTGGCACAGTGTGAAACGGCAACTTCCACGCAGAGCTTTCGCCGTAGCCTACGTAAGTGGCCTGAAGTTTATACTTGTGCGTTGTTGTGTGCGTCGATCTCTTTAAGAAAATAGCAGGGCCGGCATGTGTGTGTGGGGAGGGTGTGGAAGAGCGAGTGAGAGAGTTACAGGGATTAGCTTTGGAGCGAGTGCCGACTATAGAGTCATTGCGAGAGAAACAAAGTGTCTTCCCTGTGCCTTCTGACCATGGTGGGGAATCTGTAGCAGGAAAAGTTAACCCTCTGCTCGATTTCATGTTGTTTATGGAGAAGGAGAACCAGGAAATGAGTCGGGAGGAAATGCAACACTACCAAGCCACGGCCGAGCCGCAATGTGTAGTTACATTTTTCAAGAGGTGCACGTCAGGCTACGGAATAGGTCCATGCCTCCACGTACCTACGTACGTAGCCACGGCGCAGATTTAACACAGAAGGATAAATCATGCTTAAGACAGAAATTCTACTTGCTGAGCACTGCTGAAAGTTCTTTTCTAGTCCCACAACACACAAAGATCAGTAAATCAAATTTGTTTTAGCTCTGCTCTGTCGGACATCCAATACAACAACCTAGATAATAAAGCCTTTGGTGATCGCTCCTATTCATTCCCCACTTCTCTCTATTGACACACCTCCTCTTTAGAAAGGCCCAGGATTGTAATGCAAATCCACAAGAGGTCTGCATCCACAGGGCACATTAAAGAGATAATGGGAGGTTGATGCTAAGAGGGGTAAAGAAACAGCAAATTGCAGTGGACTCTTGCCGTGGTGATAAAGGATACAGTCAGTGCCAGGAAACAGGACTTTTCCCTTCAGCAGCTCTCCCATAATGCATCCCACTGACCACATATCAACTGGAACAGAAACACCAGAGGTTAAGTAATTTAATGAGTTTGCTTCTGAAAAAAAAAAAAAAAAAGTCTAAATGTCTATAGTTTGATGGCATCTTACCGTTCTGATTGTAGTGCATCCAGTTCAGCATGATCTCAGGCGCTCGATACCAGCGAGTCGCCACATACCCTGTCATCTCGTCGTCTGTCTGTCTGGCCAATCCAAAGTCAAGGATCTGTAGGACAGGAAGAGCTCTTTTTAATTGATGGAGTTCATGGGTTGGAGTGGAGGATTTATAGTTTTAAACGGAAGGTAAGTCTTACCCTCAACTCGCAGTCCTCATTTACTGCCACATTACTTGGCTTAAGGTCCTAGAAAATGTAGTAAAGCAGACAAAGGAGGAGAGAAACATTATTAGAATGAGGATGTATCTGTGTAGAGAGAGGGATGGATATGAATATAAAAACAGCATAAACCACTCAGCTTTCACTGCATTTATACAGAGCACACTCAGAGATTCATCTCAAGAGCACCAAACAAAAACACAGATATTTGGAATTTCAGAATAGCCATTAATGTAGGCTTAATTTTTTATGTTGCTGCACAATGTATTTTAAGCCAGGTATCTGATATTTTGTAGCCAAATATTAAATAGTCACTCCCTCTTTCCAGGAAGCAACTGTGGTGAGCCATAAAAAAACACACTATTTATTGTACACTTACAATGCTCAGACACTCTTCTAAAACCTCACTTATGCATTAGAAAAAAGGCTACAATCATTTTTAAAGACTGAATTGCATTGTGGAACTTCTTCACAAGCATGCTGTGCTGCCAAGCATTGTTCACACCTATGAAGCTTTATCTTAAAATCTAGTGCAGTTTCCCAAAAGAATAATACCAAAATGTCAGGCTGAACTGAGCAGAAATGTGTATCAAATGATTCATTAGGCATCGAGAATGTTTCCAGTTAAAAAAAATGGTGCAGCCATATACATGCGGTATTGAGATCAGTGTGAACATCACATATCCTCAATAAAAGAGTCGGAACAAGATTTTTCCAACCTTAAAGCTACTTTAGGTGAGGGAAAGCTGATTGTTAAGAGTTTCTTTTTTTTCTCTCCGTTTTTTTAACCAGGCAAGTGCCGTTACGTTCTTTTTAAACTTGATGGTCAAAAATGACAAGAAGGGCAAAGAGAAGGCACTCACTCTGTGGATCAATCCAGCTGAATGGATGTACTGTTGGACAAGCGGAGGGGTGGGGCGATGGGGGAGGAGAGAGGAGAGAGAGAGAGGACATAAAGGGAGACAGGGGTCAACAGTGCAGTTCACCACATTAGCCTAAAGGGAGACTGCTTTTGTCTGTCCCATGGTAACCGTGAAGGCCGAACAGCCGGCCGTGCAGGCTGCTGGACTGATTCAGCGTGCAAGCTTTGGACAGAATAAATAACAGAATATAAATATACTCAATATAAATATAGGGAGTGTTTGTGCAATTTGGACTGCGGTGTCCAAATTCTCACAGAAAGATTGCTAATTTTTTTTTTTAGCTCAACTAATCTTTCAAATAATAAAAATTACGATTTGATTTCAAAAATGTACATCCACACATTGAGCGTGCTGTAACACCTGGGCATTGTTGCGATTGAGAGCGTGTAACAACTAGTAAGCAAGCGAGCAGAGAAGTCTAAACACTTAGATAAAAGTAATAAATAAATAGTTCAAATAGTTAGGTACTGCATTTGAAGAAGCAAATCTGTAAAATAACAGAAAAAGTACTGGCAGCTCTTTACCCGGACTTTGTCCCTTAATTAAAAACATAACATTTTTGTGTGTAGCTTCAGCTGAAATACAGAACATTTTCTGTCATTCAAATTTCTCTCATATAAAACTGCTCAGGTAGTGAAATTTGTCCTTTAATTAATTTAAAGCTGTTTTTGACACTTTGACACTTGATGCTTTTTTTTACTTTGACTCTATGATGTTTTTTTTTCAACGCTTTAAAAAAAATGTTTTTGGCGCTTTTGAATCTCGATTATCTGGTTAATAATTTACGATAACGGTGCTGTGAATAGCTCTGTACGTTAGTTGTCGGAGCACAGACAAAGTTCGCATAATGCAATTTGAAATGTAAATAAACAGAAATACAACTGTGAATCACAATGTTCAATGGACAATTTCTTTTAAAATATACAGTCATACAACTGTTAATACACAGATATTTCTGTAAAGGTAATGGATACTGGGTTCAGTTAGACAGCTGGAAGTAATGGAGTTAGTATCATGAAGGGAAACTTGACTACAGCAACCTAAGGTCAGGTCAATTTTATGAAAAGAAATACTGTAACAATATCCACTGTCTATAATCAATAGTTACTATCATTTTGTTTAAAATCAATGAACAAGCAAACAAAATTTAAATGAACACATTTGAAACAGAGACAATGAAGGGCTACTTTATCTGTTAGGACTGTGGGTGGTGTACATCAGACAAAAACGGTTACGAATCACTGGTGTACTACAGTATATGCATGCTAACTGATATATTATGTATGTATGTATGTATGGCATGCAGCAGGTGTATCACAATGCTGTAAATTACCTTGAGGCCGCGGAGAAGCTGGTAAATTAAGAACTGCACGTGCTCGTCTGACAGCCTCTGAAATTTGACAATGTTATTGAGGTCTGCACCCATCAGGTTGGTCACCAGGTAGCTGGAAAAGGGAAGAGCGTGTGAGTGAATGGGGGCAGCGCTAGGGACGTCTCAGTTAGAGGAGAACATAGTGATGCTGCCATGGCAACTGTAAGACATCTCTACAAGCCTATAACCCCCCCTAGGATGGCCTCCACCAACACCACCCTACCCTCTACTAACAGAATCATTGCATTTGTGGTGAAAGGTGGACAGCTGCATAGCTTGGAGGGAATAAAAGATTTACAGTTCATTGAAGTCCTCTAATGTTGCAGCAGGTGTGAAGACATCCAGCAGCCCTATTACCTGCAGAGACAGAGACAGAGAGAAGCAGAGATGATCAATAACAGAGTGGAAACATGTCCGTCTGTCTGTCTGTCTGTCTGGGTATTTTCATGAGAAGCACTAACATTCTCGTGTTTCATGTGCTTGAGCAGCCTGAGTTCCCGGTACGAGCGGCGGCTGTGGATCAGAGACTGGAAAGGCCTGGACAGTTTCTTCACCGCAACCTTCTGCCGCAAAATGACATCATACGCCGAACTGGGGAGAGTAAACAGAGAGAAAGTTGTTTACTGTATCCAGTGTCATTAATATATTGACATATCTTCCCAAACTTGATTTGTTTTACACTTCTTTATTAAAACCATATTCCTTTTGTTATAAGTGGCCCTAAAAATGTGAATTCCACAATCAGCAAAAAAAAAAAAAAATCATCTGTAAAAATAATATGAGACTGATATAATTAGAAAAAAAAAAAGTAATAGTTTGACATTTTGGAAAATATGCATATTTGCATTCTTGCCAACAGCTAGATAACGAGACTGATACCACACTCCTGCCTGTATGGTAAATATAAAGCTACTGTACAGCCAGGACACAGTTAGCTTAGCTTAGCATTAAGACTGGAAACAGAGGGGAAAAGCTATGGCTCTGTCCAAAGGTAACAAAATCCACCTGCCAGCACCCTTAAAGCTTACTTAACAGCATGTCTATCTGTAGCTTTAAAATACAATGTGTAAAGAACGATTATTTGTGGTTTTATGGGGGGTAATATGCAGGACAATTTCTTGCTGGTTCCTTCCTCTTGTTTTGTTATTTTAAGAAAGTTTCCTCCTGTTTTCTGTCATTAGGCTATACTAAGCACATTCAGCACATTGTCTCCCGACCAACAAAAAAAGTCAAATTGTCATTCTCACACTTCATTTTTTAAAGAAACTAAACAAATGCAATATAACGTGTGTGAGCTTTAGAAGTGGTTGTAGATTTTGTTACCTTTGAGCAAAGCCAGGCTAGCTGTTCCCCCCTGTCTCCAGTCTATTGTTGCCAAAATTGCCAAACTATTTTTTAAACCTGGTATCAGCTGATGATAGAGGAAAAGAGACAGACAGGCTGACTAATGCAGAGAGAGAGGCAGATGGTGAAAGAGGTTGTGGTGGAACAAGAGAGACACTGATGTCAGATATTGGAAGTGCGGTGGTTTATTCGATCTGCCTCTTTTGAAATGTAAATGTCATTCAACATTATTGAACACTGAGCCCTGCCGCTTCTATTGCCGCTGCCTTTGTGGTGCCAGTGTCTTTTCAGTCCTGCCGGCTTTTCAACCCTCACACTAGTAATAATACAACCAACGGGGAGTGGAAGAGACAAACAGGAAGGAAACATGGGTGAGAATTGTGAAATACTGCGCAGCAATGCAAAAACAGAGCAAGAAGTGAAACAGTTACTGGAGAAGTGGAGCAAGAGAGGAAATTGAAAATAAGATTGATCCTGTACATTTACATGTACAACCCCAAATCAGAAAAAGTTGGGACAGTATGGAAAACACAAATAAAAAAAGAAAGTAGTGATTTCTAAATGTACTTTCATTGCAGACAATGGTTAAATAATGATGTGATTTGAAATAGGTGATGTCAACAGGTGATTGTAATTATGATTTGGTACAAAAGCAGCATCCTAGAAAGGTCTAGTCCTTTAGGAGCAAAGATGGGCCGAGGATCGCCAGTTTTCCAACAAATACGTGAGAAGATTATTGAAATGTTTCAAAACAATGTTCCTCAAAGAAAGATAGGAGGACACTTGCTTATTTCACCTTCAACAGTGCATAACATAATTAAAAGATTCAAGAAATGTGGAGGATTTTCAGTGCGTAAAGGACAAGCCTAAGCTGAACAACCGTGATCTCCGATCCCTCAGGCGGCACTGCATCAAGAATCGTCATTCATCTATAAGCGATATCACCACATGGGCTCAGGACTACTTTGGCAAACCTTTGTCAAGTACCACAATACGTAGTTACATTCACAAATGCCAGTTTAAACTGTACTGTGCCAAAAGGAAGCCCTATGTTAACAGTGTCCAGAAGCGCTGTCGACTTCTCTGGGCTCAGAGGCATCTGGGATGGACCATCACACGGTGGAAACGTGTACTGTGGTCAGATGAATCAGTATTTCAGGTATTTTTTGGGAGAAATGGACGCTGTGTGCTCCGGAACAAAGAAGAAAAGGATCATCCAGACTGTTACCAGCAACAAGTCCAAAAGCCAGGGTCTGTCATGGTATGGGGTTGTGTCAGTGCCCTTGGCAAAGGTAACTTGCACTTATGTGATGGCACCATTAATGCTGAAAAGTACATAGAGATTTTGGAGCACAATATGCTGCCTTCAAGAAGACATCTTTTCCAGGGACATCCATGCATATTTCAACAAGATAATGCAAAACCGCATTCTGCACACATTACAAAGTCCTGGCTGCAGAGGAAGAGGATACGGGTACTTGACTGGCCTGCCTGCAGTCCCGACCTGTCTCCAATAGAGAATGTGTGGCGCATTTTGAAGCGCAAAATGCAACAACGAAGACCCCGTACTGTTGCCCACCTTAAGACTTGTTTGCAGCAAGAATGGGACAAAATTACACCTGAAACACTTCATCACTTGGTGTCTTCAGTCCCTAAACGTCTTTTAAGTGTTGTGAAAAGGAATGGCAACATTACAAAGTGGTAAATGCTTTACTGTTCCAACTTTTTTTTTTAAATGTGTTGCAAGAACCAAAATAGGAATTTAGTTTTTTTGAAAAAAAAAAACCCAATAAAAATCATGAGGAACACATTCAATTATGTGCTGTTGTATTGTCTGCAATGAAATACAAGTCAAAGTACATTTAGAAATCACTACTTTCTTTTTTATTTGTGTTTTCCATACTGTCCCAACTTTTTCTGATTTGGGGTTGTAGAACTGACTTAACGGTATAAAACTTGTTATTCTGCTGAATATACTGAGTGATTTCTGATCACTTAATGGGAAAATCCCCCCTCTTTTACACTTTAAGTTCATCTGAATGTGTGATGCTCATTTCAGCAATTGCTCAGCTATAAAGTGTACTTTTGCCGAGACCACAACCGGCCTTATCAAATTTTACTCTAGTTTGCAATCTTAATCTTTGCGTATCGCACTTGTTTGACAGTTTTTTTGCAGCTAAATCTGCAGCAGAATAACTGACATTCAGCTGTCTATTTTAGATGAGGATGGAGACCGTGACACTGTACATTAAATGCAAGAAAATACTGAAAGAAGAAAGACTGTAAGCCATCCCTGCAAACTCAAAACCCAACTTGTCTTGCTGCAAAGCCCTCTGCACTGTTTTATTCTATTGTGGGTGCGATAAGTGACTCTTCAGCAATGGATTCTTTCCCTGCATGATGTTCAGATACTGTAGACAGTTATAGAAAGAAGCCAACCAGCCCTTTTTTTATTTTTTCCTGAAAACCTGCAAAGAATCCAGTTCACAGCAGGTACAGGATGTGGTATATGGTCACCTTTAGACAGTAGAAGTGCCCACCAAATGATGTGTGTCTCCTGTTTTTTTCCACAGTATGAAACTCACTGTAAATATTACTGTATAATTTCATGGTGACCTATAATGCTTACATGCATGAGTAAACGACAATCTTGCACGGTGGTGTGCATCCATGTGTATGCCTTGTAATCGCCTGCTGCCAGTCCGGATGTCCCCGCCAGGCTGAAGCCACGACAGCAGCCAGTCTCCTCTGTCTCTGACATGAGCCAGGCCTCACTTCCTCACACATACTTTCCTCCCTGCCATCTTCCATACATGGCTCTGACTGCACTGCTGTCAGCACACACAGCCCAGCCACAAGGCATCGATTTCTCTCCTCTTCTTTTGTCTCAGTATTCTATTTTATACCCAAGCTCTTAATGCACTGCCGCTTTCGTAAAGGAAGAGGGGGAGGGGGCAGCTAATATCAAATGTGAGATGATTGACATACACTGTTTCCACAGAGGAAAACTGTATATATATATGTATATATATATATATATATATATATATATATATATATATATATATATATATATATATATATGAAAAGACTGAAAAGATAAAAAAAAATATATATATATATTTTTTTTATCTTTTCAGTTAATGTGATTCATTCTGATTAAATCAAGAGGAAAACTATGATTTGCATATGTTTGGGAGGGAGGGTATTGACTCAAATGCAGAGAGGAAATTATAATTTGTTCTACATATTATTGTAAACAGGGTTTGTTTCTTGCATCACACTGCATCCAATTTTATGCATTTCATTGTAACCATTTATCCAGGAGCCAAGACTTAGATGAGAAGATACGGCTCATATATCTGTACGCTGCGTATTAAAAGGGGAATTATGCCCATTTTCAAAATTGACAAATGTTATTCCTGTGGTCTAAGTCCAAAATATTAGTAAACATGGACAATTCTCTCTCAAAATCCCAAAACTAGAGTGCCAAAACTCAAATTTGTGATGTCATCAAGTATATAGTATGGAACTGCTCCATAGATAATGAATTGGGAAAGAAGCTGTAGGCACAGCTGACACTGAGAGCACCCAGGGGAATGTTCTGAGTATATGGGTACATTTTCTGTTTCCCAACTGAAAACAGAATGAAGCTCATTTAAGAATAAAAAAAGAAAATAAATGTTCTGTGGGTCCACAAAATCTCCCAGTTATTGTCTAATGACTTTATACTTGATAATATCACAAGTTTGAAACTTTCTTCTCTGGTTTCTGGCTTTGAGAGAGAGTAGCTCAAGTTCACATATTTTGATTGGACTAAACACAGCCATGGAAATAACATACTGGTATTCCTAATTAAGGTGGTTGTTTCCCTTTAAAATCAGGTCCCACCGAGATTTGAAATCGGATCGCTGGATTCAAAGTCCAGAGTGTTAACCATTACACCATGGAACCATGCACAAGCCAGCAACTCTTGCTTATTACTGATGTCTAACAGAGCAGAACAACATTGTACTGTATGTGATTTTTAATTCTACGTGATAATTTCCAATCGACAAGCCGATCCAGCACAGACGTCACCATTTTTAACAGGAGAAAATGAAGCCGACATGTTTTATTCATAGCTATCCGAAAGACAGGCTTCATGCCAAACCTTTGGTTTACGGAACAGATGTTACATATGGTGACATGAGATGAAAGCAGCCTTAATCAGTTTTGTGCATATTCTCACTTGATGTTCAGTCTCAAGTCCAAAATGGGCCCAGTTTTTTTGTCTCAAGAAGCCAAAAAGAGAATATGCAATGGGATCAGTCAATTCAAGAGGCACTGCACGTTAAATCTTTAAATGAGCTTTGTAGCTCTGGTGCTTCTCTCTCTAGATGCTGTGCTTTGCAGCTCTAAAATCCCTCTTACTATCTAATGTACCTCTTTTCTCTTTCTAAACTATGTCTTTCAGTTCCCCCTCTCCCATGGGTAATGAGGGTATACATTCTTCATCTCTAGCTATAATGGATTATATTAGCTTGTCGGATCCTTGACCTCGCGCTTTCCGTCTCAAGAGGATTCACCGAGAGATAAATGATGAGAGCTGTGTTTTACTGTGCATCTCAAGAGGTAGTCTATGAGAGTATCCTAACCCCCCATCACGGCACACATGCATACTGATACATACATACGTACATATATGTTGTATTCTGAAACCCCATCCCCCAGCCGGTTTCCAATCAAGTCTTGCCATGAGAAAGACATGACAATGGCTGGAGATCAACATTAACAATGCAGGGCAATGCTGAGTGGTGTGTGGAGGAATGTCCTTTGTGTGTGTGTGTGTGTGTGTGTGTGTGTGTATAAATTAAGAGTTTTGGTAAAGTGCATTTTACCAGTGCCATCATTCACACTTATGTGCTGTCTATATAATGCCTTGAGTAAAATAACAGCTCAGTGCAAAAGACAGGAGAAAAACACTTGCTAATGCCATAACCTTTACTTCAAGCTCTCTTGACAAATTCCAAACAAACCAGATACATAAAACACACTTTGCATGTGACAGGAAACAGCTTCCAGGCGCCAAAGAATTAGAGAAGTGATTCCCAACCAGGGCTACTTGTATCTTAGAAAAATTACAAACGAACAACGTTGGCAGTTGACAAAATATTGTGTTAAAAACACGTCCAATTTCAAATCTATTCAGATGACCATATTTGGGACAAGAAGAGTTGTCGATGAAGGGATACTGGGGTACAAATGGAAAGCTCATATATGTATCATTTGTGATCAAGGGGGAACAAAGAGACTGCCCTTATACTTATCTTTCCCTGATCTCATGCTCAGCAAAATAGTCCTATTCATAATCCTATAATGAAATCAGAGAAGTTCTAGAAAGCGCTATTCAGAGCAATACATATGAATGAGGACTTTTTTAGCATTTACAATGCAATTACAATTTTTTAGCATGCTATTACAAAGGTCAGCCATTCCGGTTTCCATGTTTACGCAAATTGACTAAACCTTTCAGGATCATGAGTAGCAAATATTAATGTCACATTGCTTCGGGCAATATGTTTTTTGTCAACACAAAGACAAGCTTCATGTACCTTTGAACGGATGCTTTGATAACACTGCCCATGCATTTGTAGCATGAGAGTCCAAAATGAGAATCAAACCTTTAACTTAGCAGTTTCCTTGTCCAAAAGAAATGTCCATGCGCATATAATCTTCCTGAGGGGGGAAAAAGCTGCAATATCGGCAAGGTGTTCATGCACAAAACACTCCTGTGGGAGCCTGAGTCATAAAGTGGAGGTCCAACAGACAAGCACATTCAGACAGTGTCTTAATTGACACCTGCCGTGACAGGAAGTCAGCTGTGTGAGGATAAAACCTCCTTTCTGAGGATGCAGGCAACAGCAGTGAGAGATGTGGCTACACAAGCCAGCATATGAGCTTCATATCCCAGGAAGACAAAAGCCACTCTCTTACATTTCTGAGACGCAAAGATTCTCTCCAAGTGAGAAAAAGATGCAGTAAATTAAGTGTCAGGGATACGTCTTTGCCTACACAGAGCGAGCCCAAACACAAAACGATGAATCAAAACGTAACAGCCGATTCCACACTGTCTCCTAAACAGCACACAGTAAGGGCTTCATCTGGGGAAATTTGGACTCACCGACATACCCTCTGGTACAACACATCACAGGATTTGGGGTTGCAGGATTTGGGAACACACAGTGAAGCAAAGCTGGCCCACAATTTTAGATTTTTCTCATCCTAGTCTGGACAGGCTCAATGGGCATATTTTGAGTCAGTGGTGTCGTCAGTGGGCAAGGAATGAATTTACTGTGCAGGTGATAGGATACACTTTTAACCAGATGCCATTCAAACTGGAAGATAATTTAATTCCAGTAAGATTCTTCATTTTATTTACAAAAGCTTCTTAGAACTTGTTTGGTTGTGTCTCTCCAGTCCAGTGTCAGGCCCAGCTGCCAGGATCAATCAATTCTCTGTGGAAGATTTTCAGACCACTTTAGTTACTTCTCACGGCCATCAGGGAGCTGCCAACATGCAGTGTTGTGTAGAAAAGCTTTAACATCTCATTCGTGTCTTTAAAATGTGATTATCCCACTCGGATCAGTCGCACAAACCCGTCTCTTCCCATTTCCTTAGGTACCTCACTGGCAGCCTGCTATTACAGCTTAATTAATATTGGCTGTTGGAGGTGGTTATCACCATGACACATCGCCATGGCAACGTGATCCCACCAGCTGATACGAAATTGGTTCAAAATTAAAGCAGTTGCATGATTGGAAATGTCTACATCCACACAGAAGGCCACAGAGAGGAGGGTGGGTGTACAGGTGTATCATATATTATGCTGTATGTTGATGATGCATGTACCTGCTGTAGGCTTCAAGGTGTCAGACTGGCATTGTGTAAGCACTGAGAGTGGCTGAGCCCAGGTTTTCCCTTTCCAGATGTGGCATGCATGCATATAGACTGTGTGTGTGTGTGTGTGTGTGTGTGTAGGGGGGGGGGGGGGGAGGGTTATTTGGGAAGTTCCTGTGCTGATGCTGTCTCATGTTTAATTCCCTTACACATAGGACAAAAGCAGACAGTGAGCGGTGGGACCTGCTGTATTCTATATTTGTATTCTCTATTCTATATATTCCTTCTATATGGCTGACAGCAGCAGGCTACACATAAAGAAAACATATCCATCTCTAATGAAACACAAAAAAAAATATTATTATTATTTAATGTTATTTTTTCTCCAGAAGCGGCGAAGGCAATGGGATGATAATAATACGCCGGTAATAACAACAATAAAACCCAATCAGTTTCCACAAGCTGCTTCATCCCGACACAACCGACACGCATCGCTATGCTGATGCATCATGACCAACATACGGTAAATGTTGTGGCTGTGCAGCCTCGCCCCTCCACCCGCCCTACACATCTACACGAACACTCACCACACCGAGCCGTAGGCTCCGGAGCCCACCGGCGTCAGGTTCTGGTACCGCTCCGGAACCTCCCACACAGTCTTGTTCAGCTCCTGCCGGTAAAATCCTGGTCTGGCGGACATTTCTCTAAGCCGGCTACAGAAAAGAAAGAAGTGAAATGAAAAAAAGGGTAAATGGGAACGGAGGCGCGGGCCGCCGTCTGCTGCCTCAGCCGAGCTGCTGTTGAACACACAGCACCGACCAGTGACAGCCTCTCTCTCTCTCTCTCTCTCTCTCTCTCTCTCTCTCTCTCTCTCTCTCTCTCTCTCTCTCTCCTACATCCCCCACCCCTCCCTGTGGCTACGTCAAAAAGTAGTCTAAAGTAGGCCTATCATAACATGATAAGGTGCAACAGCCTATGTGCATGTAGCCTAACATGTGGGCTAGACATAGCCTACTCTGAATCTTAACCACTAATGCTTAATGTTACAGGCTACATTGTCATGTAATATGTAAGATTGAAAAGTTGATGAAATAGCCTACTATTTTGAAAATAACAACAATACAAAATACACAAAAAAGACAGAAAACCAGAGCAACAGAATAAGCAAGACGTTATGTTAGGAACTGAGTAACAAACAATGAATACAAAACAAAGCATTACAAATTATGATAATAATGTAAATCCATTACTGTCATCTGGTGGTTAACATCTGCTAGTGCGAGAGGAGTCAAAAGCAGCACCAAACCTACAGGCGCTGCGGTCAGGGTCAGGTCGCACCTGGAGGCGTGTGTTGGGGAAACGTTTGTCCGTCTCTACAGTCACTACCAGTGCAATGTGTTAGTTGTATATATATATATATATATATATATATATATATATATATATATATATATATATATATATATACAGGGCCCGAAATTAGCACCATTTACCAGCCAAAGTGGCTGGTAGATTTTCCTCACTTACTAGCCAAAAAACAATTGTGATCTATTGAGTGGCTGGTACAATTTGAACATTCACTAGTGGCTGGTGGACAAATAAGTTAATTTTGGACCCTGTTTATATATATATATATATATATATATATATATATATATATATATATATATATATATATATATATATATATATATATATATATATATATATATATATATATATAAATAACACATTGCACTGGTAGTGACTGTAGAGACGGACAAACGTTTCCCCAACACGCCTCCAGGTGCGACCTGACCCTGACCGCAATTAAAAAAACACAAAAACATTGTTATCGTGAATTATTTCTCCCACATTCCCTATAGGCTGTGAACGCAGCATTAGCTGTGGCAGTGTGTCCTCACGAGGTGCTCACCTGTAGTCACTCGGTCATGATGTTGTCCAGTCCACCTGAAAGACTTGCCATGCTAAAGGTTAGAAATATACTGTATTAAGTATGTTGAAATACAAACATTAACGTTTTATTAGTGTCTCAAATATTATCGGGCCTAGTAACTCGATAACTTGGGCTAAATCGTCAAGTGATAAACAATTGCTAGCTTAAGTTAGCGAGGCTAGCTAGCTAACGCTAGCTAACGTTACATTAGCCAGCTATCGTTACATCTCGCTTCTTCTTTTTTTTAACAACACAGATAGTATTACTGTCGTTTGCTATCATTATGATGTGCTATGTTAAATAGTGTTACAATATAAAGTACTTTTGTATGGCATTGTTCCACAACTGTCTTGAAATGAAGGGGGAAAAAGTGCTTGTTTCATAACGGCCAGCAGTCCGTGTATAACGTTACATACATTAACGTCATATGACTTGTAAATAACTGAAGCCTTTGTGGTAAGTGGGTTTAACGTCTGCTATTTCTGATTTAATGAAATTATTATATTATCTGTTATAATTAGGGCTGTCAGTCGATTAAAAATGTAATCGAATTAATTACAGACTCTGTGATTAATTTAAATTAATCGCATACATCATTTTTGCTGTGAAAGTATTTTAATATTTCAATTCTAATGAATCAATGAATAATCAGCATTAGTGACATTAAAGTTAAAAAACTTTTTATTATTATTTTCACTGTTCAAATGACCATAACAATCAACAATATGACCTAATATGCTGAGGAAATAAATTCAAAAGTGCTTCAGGAATAGGGTTAGTTCACTAGTAAATTGCTATTGAACAAAAAAAACATCCACCAGATGGTAAAATGGTATTTTACAATAACTATGAATGCACCACGAGTCTGTAGGTTACCAGTTTCTTGAATGCACCGTCTCTGTCTGTGTTTTTCGGACAATGGCTGCAGCTCACTGTCAGAGTCCTCTACAGTGAGTGAAATACAGTCAAAGTTTACACCATTTAGCGTTAGCAGCCAGCATTTTAACCGTGTTTAATCCAGCTGCTAGCTAGTAGTAGGCTAACGTTACCTGCTGTTGAGTGTAGTGTTAACTAGCATCACGTGCAGCGATGTTTTTGTTGCCTGTGGCAAGCATTCTCTCGTCTCCCTCCTTCATTTTACAGTCACGAATGGTGGCTAGAACGGCTCCGGGTGAAACGTCAATATCGAATGGATTAATCTGCTTTATTTTTTTTAACATGCTATTTTTTCTCAGATTAATTAATCGAAATTAACGCGTTATTTTGACAGCCCTAGTTATAATTAAAAAACACATACTGTACATTGTTCTTCTCTGTTAGGCAGCCATAATAGCTATTAGTCATATGCATGATTTTAAAGGTGAATACCACCTAAATTAAGAATTCCATTACGTTATTTCTATGGCCTCGGAAAGTCAGTAAATATTTGTGAACACAAGCTCTCTCTCTCCAAGCCAGAAACCAGAGAACTAAGTCTCAACTTGTGATGTCACTAAGTATAAATTATGAAACTGCTCCATAGACAGTCAATAGGAGACTGATTTTGTGGACCCACTTTTTTTATACCCCAATGAGCTTCATTCTATTGTAGTATTTTCAGTTGTAAAACAGAAAATGTACCCATATATGGGTGCAGAATAGTACTAGCCTGACAAGCCTAACACAAACTGAGAATAAGCCACATCTATTACAACACACATATCCATAATGGAACAAACAGTGTAATGCACCTTTAATAGCTGAACACGTGGCTCCACAGCGCTAGTCTGTTTACTGGCGATTACACGTTGCTAGCAAACATAACCTGAATATCAACACGTGGCTGCACAAGTAATAATAAACAATCAGCACATCTATCAGCTCTGCAATAAGAAACACAGCAACAGCAATATTATCAAGGCGATAATATATCTCTTTTAGTGCTGGGCGGTATGACCAAAAATTCATATCACGTTTTTTTTTTCAAAATTATGCCGGTTTTCCGTTTTTTGACGTTTTTTTTTTCATGCATATTCAGATGTTCAATGCATTTTCTACTCGTTGAGAGAAGAATTACTGCAGTAAATTGACTTAATTGACTCATTACTCACCACTGTATTAAGCGGGACCATGTCTTTAGCTAGGTGGTTGGTGATGGAGTTTGTAATCTCGATCCACCGTTTGCTTTTTCTGTCATAGCAAGTCCCTCTAGCAAACGCGTCTTTAAGTGACATTTGGCTCGACTTTTCTTTTGCTTTGCCCGTGTTACCTGCTGATGTGGAGGGCGCTGAGCCTGCTGACTTTAATTTCATACATTCTTGATATTCCAAGACGTGTTTGCAGCTGAGGTGGTGGAGCAAATTGCTCGTGTTGCCTCCTTTCGCAACTATTTTAGCCCGACAGCACTTGCATAAAACGGTTGTTTGGTCAACATTGGATTTTTGGAAACCAAAAAACCTCCAAACAACAGACCCGGCGGCTCCTTTTTTTGGCACAAGCTCGTCTGTGTCATTACTTCTGCAGCATCCATTTTCCGTGTGACGTCCCTCTGGTGCCCTGCTGTTTACCGTCGCTGCTTAGAAGTGCAGCATTTTAAAGGGTCCGTCTAAAACAGTGTCGCGCGGCGCAGCGTAATGTTCGTTCCAGACGTTGTGTTATTAAACACACCGGTATGGTGGTATATTAAAAATGAACATCGTGATGAAAATATACACCGGTTTTCGGTATGAACCGGTATACCGCCCAGCACTAATCTCTCTCCAAATAAATGTCACATCGTAACACAGGCAAAACGTAATAGCACATCAAATTACGGTACAAATAAACGTTATAATTCGTGTTACAAAAATGAACCAAAATATACATAAACAGGTGGCTTATATTTTAGCTATACAAGTACAGCAAAAAGATGAATGTTCAACTTATAGTTGTATTGTTCGGTCAGTCTCGCTGTCGCGTCCCCGGCCGCCATTATCCAAAGTTTTTCTTCGACGAGTGACACTTTGAGTGCACTCAAATAGTTAGTATAAGTACAGAAGTGCGCGATTTGGGACACACCTCTAGTCTCTTCCCTTGTCTTACATTTGTTAGCTGGTGAAATAATTTGGCAAGCTAGCCAACTAACAGATCCATTCAGATAGTAGTTTGCTAGCAATAATGTAAGCGACCAAGCAAGCTAACGTTAGCCTGCTTTCTGTAGCTTACGCTTCATCACTCAAGCTAGCCAATTTACCAGCCAGCCCTGAAGTCTGGATGAATTAGCTGACATTATCCACTCAAGACGGTGTTTTGCTACGTCAGCTACATTTAGGCAATGTCCACACAAAGACGTTTTTATGCAAACGTATCCCGTCTTCCCTGGATTTGTTTAAAGAAAGTCACGTCCAAACGAATCCATTTGTAAATTACTCAACACGCTACTTTATATTCCTGACCTGTAGGTGGCGCTGTTATTGCTACAGAAATTAACCAAAAACGAAGAAGAGCAGTCTTCAGTCACTTCCACTTCCGTTCATAACATGACTAGCTAGTTCTCTTAATACATCCATGGACTACACTTTAATAACTTTCACCACTGCTCGTATAAAGGCCACCGCTAGAAAACGTGTCTTTGTTTGCATTGTATAATGTGCTGTTGGATTGTTTTTTATTTTGCAATTCTGTCTGCTATCGGATATGATTGCAGCGCTCTAGCTAGCTAGCAGAGCTAAAATTAGCTCTGCTAGCTAACATCGGCAGTCAAACAAACATCAATGATCCGATGTCTTTTTGATAATCTAGCTACACGTTTTTCTACAATAAGCCGTGCTAAAAGTTACTATAATCCGTTCAAGGAGTTGATAAACAGACAGATTAGCTAGCTAGTTGATAAGTTGTCTACTTCCACTTTATAAACAGCATTGCGTCCCTGCTAGAGCGGTCAGCTAGGTTGAAGGCAGCAGGCTGTGAGGTTGAGGGGTGTGGTGATGACATCATCGATACGCACGTATGCGGTTTTTGGTGTCCATACGAAGCCAAACGTGAGCCGTTTTGTTTTCATTCACCCTGGGACCAGGTTTCAAAAAAGTGCGTTTATAGGAAAGTGTGTTTACAGGATTTGTATGGACGATCGGCCCAAACAATGCAAAAAATGTGCGTTTGCATCAAAACGCGTCTTCGTGTGGATGGCCTCTTAATAGTGCTGGGCGGTATGACCAAAAATTCATATCACGTTTTTTTTCCAAAATTATGCCGGTTTTCCGGTTTTTGACGTTTTTTTTTTCATGCATATTCAGATGTTCAATGTATTTTCTACTCGTTGAGAGGAATTACTGCAGTAAATTGACTTAATTGACTCATTAATGAATATTGTAGAATAATTCCACACTAGTAATACAGGTTTGCATGGCCCCAGAAAATGATGCTGTTGTTTACAAATTAGAGCCAGTCATGATTCTAATGAAATGAGGAATCAGAATGCAAAGACAATTGTAGTCAAATCAAAATACAATACTTTTATTGTGCAAATTTCACAATGGTTTTTTTGTATTTTTAATAAAAACCAATACAAAAAGTAGAATAAGAACTTTAAAGTTAAAACAGGTACATTTCACATGTATTCAAGTAAATCTAAAAAGAAAACTTACATTGCTTTTGAGGTCTATACACAAAAAAAAAAGAAAATAGTAAAACGAAATTATGCAACTTGCATTAGTTATTACTTCCTTCAAAAGTATTACTTCAAAACCAGTATTGATCATATAAAATAAATATAAAGTGCAACTTGGCTCACACAGGATTATCCTGTATAATGGAAACAATAATCACACAAATCTAAAAAGCAAACTTGCATTGCTTTTGAGGTCTATACAAAAAAAATAGTAAAACGAAATTATGCAACTTGCATTAGTTATTACTTCCTTCAAAAGTATTGCTTCAAAGCCAATATTAAACATATAAAATAAATAAAAAGTGCAACTTGGCTCACAGGATTATCCTGTATAATGGAAACAATGATTGCAAATTTCAACATTTACAAATTGTTTGCCAGGAAAACCAGACGGTCCACAGCATCTGGTTTGAGTGCAGCCCTGTGGCAAGTGACAATGTTGCCACCAGTGCTGAACGCTCTCTCAGATGGAGCACTGGTGGCAGGGATGCATAAATACTGCTGAGCTAGCTTGGCAATGCGAGGGAAATTTGTCTGATGGCATCTCCACCAGTCTAAAGGGTCTGCATCACTGTCAACCTCTGTGGTCTGTAAATAGACTGTCATCTCCATTCTGGTGCTTTCCTCTTCTGGCAGTGTGAGTGTGCTGCTGGTGGTGGTGGTGGTGCTCTGCCTTTTGAAAAAGCTGGCCAAAGTCTTTTTTCTTTTTTCCTCAGGAGGAGGAACAGGCTCTGCTTCGGCTACTCCTGCTGCACCAGCAGCCCCTGATAGTGTGTCCTGTTGAGCCTTTATTAGTTGCACTATCTCTTCAACTTCTCTGGATAGAACCCGCTCCACCTTTTCTTTATCCATATACTTGGTTCTAAACCGTGGATCAAGAAGAGATGCAATGTCAAGCAGGTCATCTGTAACCTGATCAGAATATTTCTCATTCAAGTAAGCTAGAATGTTTCTCTTCACATCCTTCGTCAGCCGAGTATCACTCTCTTCCTCAGCAAGAATGGATGTGTTGAAGAGACTGAGCACTGGCTTGAGATAGGAAACACTGACATATTGCTCTCCTGACAAGGCATCTGTGAAGTCCTGGAGTGGGCTCAGCACCTTGTTGACAGCCTCTAGGACATCAAGTGCCTTGATTTCTTGTCAGCTATTAGAACCTGACTAATGGCCCTCTCTTGCTCCAGTACTCTTTGAATCATCATCTGACATGATCCCCACCTTGTAGGCATCTCAGTTGTGAGCACATGCTTTGGAAGACCCAGATCGTTCTGAACAATGGCCAGGTCCCTCCTTTTCTTCCAAGAGTATGAGAAGGCCGACACAATTCTTTTGCAGACACCTACTGCACGTTGTATGCGGTCATCTTTCATACCCCTTTCTGTAAAAATGACAAAATAATTATATATTAGTTCACTTTTCCTAATGTTAATTAAAAATTTTTTCTTTTTAGCCCCAAACCAAATTAATGATATATAAACTCATAATAATAATGATAAAAATAAAAATATGATAATATAATGATGATGATAATAATAATGATGATCATTATATATTGTTATATTATCATCATCATTATTATAATTATTATTATAATTATTATTATCATCATTATTAAATCATAATCATCATTATTATTATTAGCATTATTATCATCATCATTATTATTATTATAATGAGGATAAGAGATAACAGAAAACTCCTTATTAATATCATTTTACAGCTATCAAGTATAGTTCACTATTAAAATAATAACTATTGCTTACCTATGGCTAGGTGAAGCCTGTGACCAAAGCACTGGAGTCTTGTCCAATTGTTCAGTTCAATAGCCTTCTTGATGTTGGCTCCATTGTCTGTAGTGATGGCCACTAGCTTCTGCTCTGAAAGCCCCCAGGAATCAAGTGCCTCTTGCAGGCCTGCTGCAAGTAACTCTCCACTATGGTCATCGGGAAAGTAGCATGTCTGCAAACAATGACTTTGCAACACCCATTCGTCACTTATAAAGTGAACTGTGAGGCTGAGGTAAGGCTCCATAGTGCGACTGGACCACATATCAGTCGTTGCTGCGAAGTGGAGGACGGTCGCGAGGTCTTGTTTTGAGTTTAGCGCTGTGCTTTTGATACAAGTTGGGGATAGCAACTTGGCTAAAGTACTTTCTGCTTGGCATTTCATACCTAGGATCGAGTGTCTTAATCATCTGCTTGAAGCCTTCTTTTTCCACTTTATTAAGCAGGACCATGTCTTTAGCTAGGTGGTTGGTGATGGAGTTTGTAATCTCGATCCACCGTTTGCTTTTTCTGTCATAGCAAGTCCCTCTAGCAAACGTGTCTTTAAGTGACATTTGGCTCGACTTTTCTTTTGCTCACCCCGTGTTACCTGCTGATGTGGAGGGCGCTGAGCCTGCTGACTTTAATTTCATACATTCTTGATATTCCAAGACGTGTTTGCAGCTGAGGTGGTGGAGCAAATTGCTCGTGTTGCCGCCTTTCGCAACTATTTTAGCCTGACAGCACTTTCATAAAACGGTTCCTCCAAAAACCTCCAAACAACAGACCCGACGGCTCCTTTTTTTGGCACAAGTTCGTCTGTGTCATTTTCTACTAATTCTGCAGCATCCATCTTCCGTGTGACGTCCCTCTGTTGCACTGCTGTTTACCGCATGGTTTACCGTCGCTGCTTAGAAGTGCAGCATTTTAAAGGGTCCGTCTAAAACAGTGTTGCGCAGCGCAGCGTAACATTCGTTCCGGACGTTGTGTTATTAAACACACCGGTATGGCGGTATATTAAAAATGAACATTGTGACGAAAATATACACCGGTTTTCGGTATGAACCGGTATACCGCCCAGCACTACCTCTTAATTGTCATCAGTAGTCAGGATGGCCGAGCGGTCTAAGGCGCTGCGTTCAGGTCGCAGTCTCCCCTGGAGGCGTGGGTTCGAATCCCACTTCTGACAGCCTGTGTTTTTTGTTGGAACTGTTCCTTGTAACATGAGACCATCAGGGAGCCATGGCATGCAGAATATTGCCACAAATGTAAATGTGTCCCTGTCAGATGCCATCTCGCTTACTATATATAGTCTGTTTCAGGCCAGCGGTGGCGCCTGCATAGAGTTGCATGAGGCAGGACATGACACCATGTACTCTCACATAGCCACTTTATAATTTGTTCATAAACAACCTAGTCTCTTCCCTTGTCTTACAGTTGTTGCTGGTGAAGTAATTTGGCAGGCTAGTGTTAGAGCTAGTGCTAGTTAGTGAAGTTATGTGGTGAGGTTTTAAAAAGACTGGACAACAAAATGGCACAGACAAACTCCAAAGTTTCATAATTTTGTCTGAAGAATAAACATTCCAAAAGAATATGCAGACTGGCTGTAATATATAACAGTTATTATATGAATTTTGCGTATTTTGTAAATTTCCCCATACATTTTATTTGAGCTTTTCTGTTTGTCTTTTTGTTATTGTACTTACTATCATGTAAATCATATTCGCCAATCTACTCAAACTTCAACAGGCTGCCATTTGTGCTTTAATACTGCCATCTAGTGGGCACTTAGTGGAAACACCACATTAAATTAAGGTATACGTGCAGTTTAGTGTCACAAATTCCCCATACAATGTCCTTAATTAATTATGAACCTGCTAAACCACCTGTGCTACCCTAACGCTAACCCTAACCTTAACCTGTCTCAAATAAGACCCTCATCATTCACTCAGTTCTTGAAAAATAATTTGTGACACTAAACTGCACGTAAGCCTTAAATTAATATGTGTCAAGTATTAAATGGTCTACAAGTTACATTTTATTAAATTAAATTAAATGAGGTACAAAGTCGGTACATTGTTTCGATGTACGTAAGCAGTCAGGATGGCCGAGCGGTCTAAGGCGCTGCGTTCAGGTCGCAGTCTCCCCTGGAGGCGTGGGTTCGAATCCCACTTCTGACAACACTTTTTCTTCTTCATGTAAACCCGTTATGAATCTACATATACCGTACATAATCACACGTACCAGCTGGTAATACACAAATACAAAAAACTGCATTTAATAAAATGATATGATGAGTAAGTCTGGCTTGGTTTGCCTCTGTTCTTGAAAATCCACTAGAGGGCAGGAAAGACCAGTTAACATGTCAAAGTCTACTGTGATTGCTGCTTAGTTAATGATATACCGAACATACCACACAGCCCCATCATTTTGAGGAATCACATATAATTTTGCAGGTAGTCCACATTTAAAATTATTATTAACTTGTCAATTAAAGAATAACTAACATGTTTGAATGCTATCACTAGAATGATGTGGTATGTATTCAGATTAGGTAAAGTTACTATGGATATCCTGACTACTGGTTTTACATAACAGATGTTAACAAATACCCAGGTTGAAATGTACAGTATGTAACCGTTTCTTCTCCTGACTCTCTCTAGAAATAATTGTAGAAAATCAACTATTTGAATGATCAAGGAGCTGTAAAATGCATAAAATTCTCCAGCTTCTCAGCTACGCATAGGCAGCTTGGCATGTTTATTTAATGCCATGCACAGCCACATGATGAAAATTCATCCAAAGTGACTGAGTCCAGCACCAAAACACAGCACATTTTTAAACACCTCTGACTAGCAATGTAAAAACACACTGTAACCTGTGAATACCAGTTTATTAGAGGCAAAAAAGTGGGTGTAACACAAAACTTAACATTCGATGGATGCATTAATAATCATATAATATTAACATGTAGATATCAGTTATTACATGATGACATCCCTAAAGAGACTCAACCCAACAAATAATTTATTATCACCAAGTATTGTCTGTGTTCTCAGTCATATATAGTAGCCCTGTTCATCATGTAGCTGCACAGACAATACTAAAGGACAGATTTTTTATTGGTTAAGTCTTTTCATGGGATTTCTTGATAATAATAAAAAAGGATGAAACTGTTATTTTTGTCCCTTAAGGGGTTGAACAAAAATGTAAAACTTAAGGCGAGACACTACAGGTGAATAGGGTAAAAAATTTAACTTACAGATATCACCATAAAACTTTACCAGTTGATTACTCACATGAATAGGAGAATAAAATGTATTGCAAGTTTTCTGTAATTTTATGTTTAAATATGATAATCAGGCTATATCTAATTAAATATGCGCTAATTTGCATATATTTAAGTGACGAATTTGACCATTGAAAAAAGAAAAAAATTTGAACAAGGTGTAGGCTATGCATTTCTGTAAACTGCTTTGAGAGAGAGAGAGAGAGACAGAGAGACAGACAAAGACAGAGAGAGAGAGGTGTGTTTCTCATTACCTCCGCTATCTGAAAGCTGTCTGTTTTACGAACGACAGTTTACACATCGTCGTACTATGTGATGACATTTCATCATCTGCTGTCCTGGTTTGTAATCCACTGTGTCTTCTTGCTAATAACAACTGTTATCGTCTTCTCTGAGATGACATCTAGTGGGCACTTAGTAGAAACACCACATTAAATTAAGGTATACGTGCAGTTTAGTGTCACAAATTCCCCATACAATGTCCTTAATTAATTATGAACCTGCTAAACCACCTGTGCTACCCTTTTTTCGACGCATTGTTTTCATTCGCAGCTACCGCAGAAACTGTTAGAGCATGTCACGTGACGATTCTGAACGAATCACGTTGTCAGAAATTGGCATCAGCCAATGAGATTGCGCATTTAGAGTTAAATCCGCCCTTTTATTTTCACGATTGGTTGCTGATAAAAAGGAAATGACCATATTTGGACTGGCAGCATTGTACAGGAGAGATAGAGCTTTCCAACGGTGTATGAGATGACAGGGTGCAGACAGCGATCGCGGAGCAGAGCGATGATTTAGAACGCTGTTTTGTTGAATTTAGGCGAAATTTACCGACGCAAACACACAAAGTGTAGTAAAATAAAGACCTAAATGTGTATTTCGGACTTTAATTCACCACAAGTCTGAAAGAATACATGTTATTGAAGACAAATGGCACAAAATCTCAAAATTGACCAGTGAAAAAAAAACGATGTTTTTGCCTGCCGTGTCTCGCCTTAAATAACTCATTGAAAATTACACTGCATGCTACAATGTAACTACCAAACATGACACATGTAGCTGTAACATCTTCAGGTCAGTACTGTCTTTGATGCTTTATCCTCTCTTCACTGCTTTTCACGTCTGGTCTTTGTCTTCTTTTTTCATGTTGTTTCCTCTCCTCTCTCTAAAAGACAAATGTTTTCAGAAAGCATGCTAGCTTCTTGTCTTGTCTATATATGAATACTATAGGAATTTAAGCTGCAAGCAGCATTGGATGGGCCCTCGGGCCTATGCGCTCGTCGGGGTTACCGGCAGACGCCGCTCCTTGTGACCGTGCATTTGTGCAGCACTCAGAGACTACAAATTGTCACCAATGAAAAGGGAACTCTCTGCTCAGTTGAATGATACCTCACACAAGGGTCTATGTCATACCCTTCATTATCTGTGAAAGGGGGCGTGGTTAGACCAAAGGGGGTGGGCCAAACCATCACCAATGAATAAGGAACTCTCTGCTGAGTTCAATGATACCTTACAAAATAGTGTACATCAAAAGGGTCCCCAGTTATGAAAGGGGCGTGGCTTAAGCACAGGGGGTGGGCCAAACCATCACCAATGAATAAGGAACTCTCTGCTGAGTTCAATGATACCTTACAAAATAGTGTACATCAAAAGGGTCCCCAGTTATGAAAGGGGCGTGGCTTAAGCACAGGGGGTGGGCCAAACCATCACCAATGAAGAAGGAATTATCTGCTGAGTTCAATGACACCTCACACAAGACTACCTTAAACAGTTCAAATGTTATGAAAGGGGGCGTGGCCCGAGTAAGTGGGCGTGGTTAAAGTATAGGGGGCGGCTCATTATCACATGTAGACCACACATTATAAGTTTCATGTATACCGGATGATGTTTGTCATATAAGGTGGATTTCCTGTTGCCAGCTGGCCAAAAGTCAATTTTGGCCTGTAGGTGTCCTCAGGCCTGGACCCTTGTCAAACGTGAGAAATTTCGGGCATATATAACAATGTACACTAAAGTTGCAACAACTTCTTTTTTCACCGATAAATGCTCAAAATGGCCACCACGCCACGCCCACTCCGTTCGACAAAAAGTTTTCTTTTAACAACTTTTCATCTTTAAGGTGTTGAGATGGTACAGACCAAATTTGAAGTTGATCAGATGAAATCTCTAGAAGGAGTTCGTCAAAGTACGACATGTGGAAATGGCCAACATCGCACTAATTTCGAACTTTCAATTTAAAATGGCGGTCTTCCTGTTGGGTTTAGGGTGTGGCTCCAATCATAGATATATATAAAGCCTAGATGTCTCGTCCGCGCTGCTGGCCAATGGAGGTCGACGTCCGCACCTGTAGGCCATCGTGCCAGTCAGCTCGCTCACTCATAACATTGTATTTTAATGGTGCATGTACTTTTTAAATAACCATAACTTGCTCAATTTCTTACCGATTTTCAAACGGGTTGGTTTGTTATACACGTCAGAGATGTAGTTATGACATACTTATGAATAATTATAACCATGGACTTCTATATGAAAATAACATTAAACAGAACATATAGGTGCCTTTTCTGTTGCTGGCCACCTGACATCAGAAATGCCCCTTCAATTACAGTATTCAAAATCAGGCTCAAAACACCTATTTACATTAGCCTTCCCTGTGTTTTAATTGTCTTACCCTGTTATGTCTGTAATTAAGTGTTTGTCTCTTGATGTCGTCATAGCTTAAATCATAGAGTATGTGTATTTATTGTATTATTCTTTAGCTAATGCGCTATATACAGCACTTTGGTCAGTGCAAGCTGTGGGTAAATGTGATCTAAAAATAAACTTTACTTACTTACAATGAATATACACACGCACAAGGTATTTGTTATTTATGTTAAATCAATAGGCTACTACAACTATACAGAATGGCAACATGATATATATATATCCTTTTATAATAGGAATATTACTCATAATACATTTAATGCATTTGAATTATTAATGCATTTGAATTATTACATAGTTATTTTAAACACGTTTAAACTGTTATAAAAGTGACATTTGCAATAAAAAATAGGTACAAGATTTCCCTTTACAATTATACATAAAGAAATGCTGCATGTTGAAATCCCCACCCTGTAGAGAGAACAACACTACCGTGGAGGTATACACATGGAGGAGAGACATACAAAATGACCCAAAAAACATAGCTTGGGCTAATGCCCTTTAAAAAGGACGGTTTTATTGAGCTTCTGTCGCATGTTGTTGCTCTGTAAGCTAAGGTTAGTCATTTTAGCGATGTAGTGCAGCATTAGCTTAAAAAACAGGGACACAACTAATGTCAACAGCGTATGGTGGTGGATGTCTATGCCATACTGCGTGTCACCGATGTGCTCCCCGAGCACAAACACATCCTCTGACCCCATCCTCTTCCGTACAATGTACACAACCTCTAGCAGTTTGATGGGCTGTGATCATCTGGTATTTGCTGATGACTGACGAATGACCCACTCTGCTGCCCTGACGGCCCTCACTGTGCCTTCTGATGGAATCACCAGACCGCCATTGTTTTTAAAGTCAGCAGGTGGTAGCTCTGGTCCTTGATGGCAGCGTCTGTCACCAGGCTGGCGCTTGCAGCTCACACTCCTCTCCAGTGGCTCCCTGTTGTTTTGCCAAAATATCCAAATATATAAATAATAGTAATATGGAAATTAATAAGTTACTTTTTTAACAATTCAATCTCACTTTTCAATTCTGTGAGCCTGAATACATTTTAGGTTCTCATATTCTCCAACAGAAAACACAACAGCATACTTTTAAGAAATTGTATAGGCTTGTCCACTTATAAAGGCAAAAATATGTTTTGTGGCTCTGGACAAAAATGGCTCTTTTGATTGTAAAGGTTGCCTACCCCTGGTTGTAGTTTCAATGTTCACACATGTTTATTCATTCAAGTGTATGAGTGACAGAGCAAGTGAGATAGCCAGTAGTTCTCAAACTTTTTACACAGAGTACCACCTCAAATAATATTTGGGCTCTTAGACTACTAACACCATCATAGACTTTTCTGGGTACCACCAAGATAAAGGATTTAATATAACAAGCCATATGATGCTCTCATTTGTTTGTGACATTCCACATGCAAATACTCACATCAGGTTGAGGTGCATCCTGAGACAAGTCCATTGGCAGGTTGTCTTCTGCTCTTCTAGAGGTGGTTGTGCTTCTTGTTGCTACCAGCTTAAATAAACATAAGTAAAGAAGTTTTGAGTGTCTAAAATGTGCTGTAATAAACAACACATAACTTGCAGAAAGAAAAACTAAAGTGACATTTAATCACATATTGATATATCAGTCTCATACACCTTGAATTATTGTTGGTCAGTGATACACATACCCTTTGAAGATGAGCTGGAAAGTTGAAAACGGTTGGCACAACACCATCTTTAAGCCGGACGTTCTGCCCCGTTCTGTCAAAGTCCTCACTCCTGAAGTGTCCTGTTAGATGCAACAAAACTGTCCCTTCTTAGGGCAAGTTCCCACTGCCTCCTCATCTTTCCATTTTTGGGAAACCTTAAAAACATGAGAAATGTACCCAGATATATAAATTATTTGTCAACATTTCCAACCCTATTAGCCAGCTAGGCTAATAACTACAACCACACTCACAGCTTCTTGTTATTAGCTAGCTAATAACTACAACCACAACTACATCCACAAAGATTGTAATTTAGACAAAAGACTAGCTAGCATGCTAGTCATAAAATCGTCATTGGTGTCAGTACACTGATACACAACTATGCTGCACGATTAAGTCGTTTTTCGAAAAGAAAAGCTGCAATTTTAACATGTTCAAGCATCCAGAATTATAGCCACGTTATTAACGTTTGTAAGAAACCAAACCGTTTGTAAATCCGTCAAGATTTCAGCGAGATAAGAGTCTTTGTGTTCGTGCAGATCACTCACCTCACATCAGGTACCACAGAGTCCACCAGAAAGCTTGACTGACAAGATGGCCGCCGATGATGCCGTTGGAAACTCCACCGTAAGACATCTAGGCTTTATATATACCTATGGCTCCAATGACGTTTTCTGTACGTTTTGACATGCTACATATGTGTACCAACTTTCGTGAGTCTACGTTAAACGTACTGCAGGGACTCAATTTTTTTAATTTTGTAGGGGGCGTTAGCGAGCAATGTTTGTGCGCCGATTCCCGAAACCCTTAAAAGGCCATGTTGCAGGTTAACCACCACTGTTGATTCATGGGTACATAAACCACTCAATATATGTATATTATTGTTAGAAATGTCTCCAAATAGTGTTAAAGGCCAGTTTTTGTCGTTTTTTGGTATTAGTGGGTTTTTTAACACAATTCGGTGATGACGTCATGTTGGGGAGACATGCCTCAGCCTAGCACTAGAACTATGGTGACTGACTGGGATGAGGAAGAGGTGTTTTTACTGTTAGGGAATAGCACCAAGTGAAAGTCAATGTTTTCTTTATATCTAGTGTCAGTGATCATGTCCTTAGTTCAGATAAGTAGGCTACTGGTAAACTTATCTAGATCATATTTTGCAAGACCAGTGGCAGAGACCAAGACCATAGACAGTGAACCGAGACCGGCTTTGGTCTATCGTCTCTCAAACGTGACGTAATGCAATGCATTGTGGGGGAAAAACAAACCGCTGTAAAATAGTACTACTTTTTCGTGTTATATTCCGTTTTGTGATACCCAGCAACATCAAATACAATGGATAACAGTTTCAATGTTTATTACCAACAAGCAATTAGCGCAAATTCGTTGGAAAATGAACCCTGCAACATGGCCTTTAAAATATCACATTTTTCACCAGACTTGATGCATGCGCAAAGTTTGGTGAGTTTTTGAGTATGATATGGTCCCCAAAAAGGCAATTAATTATACGGAAGAATAATAATTCCTTCAGTTCCAATAGGGCCTTTGCCGCTGTCGGCGCTCGGGCCCTAATTATGACAGCAGAAAAAAAGTGAGAGAGTTTCTAGTTAATGCTGTTTCTTCTCTTTCTCAATGCAAAGCAAACAACAGATATAGGGATAACATCCATCCATCCATTGTCGTCCGCTTATCCGTGGTCGGGTCGCGGGGGGAGCAGCTCCAGCAGGGGACCCCAAACTTCCCTTTCCCGAGCCACATTAACCAGCTCTGACTGGGGGATCCCGAGGCGTTCCCAGACCAGGTTGGAGATGTAATCCCTCCACCTAGTCCTGGGTCTTCCTCGAGGTCTCCTCCCAGCTGGACGTGCCTGGAACACCTCCCTAGGGAGGCGCCCAGATATAGGGATAACATAACTTAATAATTTTAACAAGCACATAAAAATAAGAACTATTGATCACAATAGAAATTCTGATATTATTGTGTATAATATGTATACTTATCTTTTCAAAGAAGATGGGTCCCAGTGCATGGTTTCTCCTCTCCCTGTGAAAGACAAATGGCAGATAAAATAAAAAACCAGGTAACAACTTCATCAACGAGGCAAACAGAAGAACTCATGCCCAGTACAGAGATTTGAATACAAACATAGGGGGATTGTGTATTTATCTTTTCAAAGTAGAGGGTTCACAATTGCACGCTGTCCTGCCTCCTCTCGTCTCATCAGGTCTTTTCCTTGTTTCTTCCTTGTGTCGTTTTCTTCCCTCTCTCTAAAAGACAAATGGCAGTCAAGGATGGTATTAGTTAAAAAACAACTTCAAAAGCCAGAGGAACTATCCATTTGTACTTGATAAAACAGATAAAAAATGTGTACTTACATTTTTTTTAGGAGAGGGTTCACAATGTAATGCTGTGTCTTTTCCTTGTCTCATCTGGACTTCTCTTATTTCTCTGAAAGACAAACTGCAGATATGGGTGATTACAGTCACTACAGATACTGTTGTATTTATAGGGTTCTACTACACCATAAACACTATTAAAGATTAAGATGATCTGTTAAGGACTACTTAGCCATTTGTTAACTCTTCCTGTGTTTTCTTCTCTGCAGGCAGACTGGCACGTCTGGTTAGCTGAGACAGAAGCGCAGGTGGGCTTAATGATGCATTCACTGGCCTCTATCTTGCTTCTTCTATCAGCCTGTTCTTCCTCGTCCACCTGCCTGTCTTTGGTGGACCAGTAGTGTGGTTGACTCTGACACTGATCCTGCAGCTGTTGCACTAGGTCTTCTCATTCCTAGCTCAAACTGAAGTCTTTAGCTTGTGATGCTAGTGATGAGTCTGATTCATTAAATAATGTTGCATGCATTTCTAGCTCAAGAAAATACATTCAACGGTATTTAAAGAAATCCATTTGAAGTGCTAGTGCTGTGCAAGGCTGCAGATGGACCGGTGTCTGTCCCAACACACTCTGGGCAGATGACGAGGTAAACCACAATTTAGAGTTCTTAATTCCTCCTGGATGGAAAAAAAAATGGATTATCTTTCGAGAGAGCTCCTATCTCAAGTGATGCTCATAGCTCCCTCGCAGTTCCCACTAGATCAGACACACAGGCCAGCACCAAGAAATAAAGAAAGGTGCAATACACACCGGTGCAAGATGCACCAAAAACGCTGACCTGTGTACCACAACCATGGTGAGACAAACTATATACAACTGTACAATAATAACCCCTCAGTCAGCCCCGGTGCATGACGCTACCGTGGAAGCCCTCAGGGGTAAAAATCCAGCTTCTTAATCTGCCAGATGTTTAAAAGACCAAAAGGTGCAGCAGAGCAAATGTCCATCACAGTCTCAAGCGTTTCTTTGGTGGAGACTGGCTGCTGCTGCTGCTCTCCTCTGTGTCCTTTCTCTTCTCCGGTCTCGGAGGCCTTGCAAACTGTGCAACTTTTTTGGTGAACTGACAGATGACCGACATGAGAAGGTGGCCATCTGCACTATAGTCGGTCACCCTCCAGCGGTTGGTCAGCTCAGTGCAATCAGAGCTGTACACAGGGGAGATGACTCTGGCGACAGTCGCGCCGTCCAACTCCAAGACGCAGAAATAGTTTCTGCGGTCGGCCCTCAGGGCTCTGAGCTCCGTCCTCTCGGGAAGAACTGGGGTCAGCATGTTTGGAGGAGAGGAGCTCGAGCCCGCAGCAGGCACCATCACACCGGCTGGGGCCTCCATCAGAGGAGATGTTGGGTCGTTCTCACTCTGGCTGGTAGGAAAGGGTGTGGCCATCTGGAGCGAGCGGAAGTATCCCTTAAAACGAATGAAAGGGTAGTCCTTGGAACCTACGAGGAGGCTGTGGTACAGGCTGAGGATGAAGTTGCACATGGAGGGCATGTTGCTTTTACTCAGTGGACGGTTCCTCAAGTTTGTCACAATCAGTTGAAGGACTTTTCCTGGCATTGGCAGGCATCCTAAATTGAAAGAGGAAAAAAAGGAAAACAGCCATGTCATGATTGGACCAATTAAAGCCTATGGCTTTAAAACACAGTTCACTTCACAGCAGGACTTATTGGGAAACATCTTACATACAGAGATTGTTCATGTGTTTTAATAAGCCCTGAAAAAAAGGCATGCATTTCAATTCATAATATTGTTTCATAATATTGTTTTTATTTTTCTCTGAATAATGGGCAAAACAATATGTTACGTTAAAACAATAAAAAAGGTGCAATTTCACATCATTTTGGACTATTATTATTACTTCCATATCTGTGTCTAAAACGTTTGAAAAGCTAGAGCAGATAATTAAAGACAAAACTTGCAAAAGAAGTCCACTGGGGACCAACTGCAAGCTAGATCTGAGGAATGTAACGTTAATCAAGTCATTTGGTTAGTTTTACATTCAATTGGTGTAGTTGTTGATTTAGTGACCAACAAGGTCACATTTAGTCACATGTCAAATGTATAGCCTATGCATTGGCATTCAGCACTTGTGTCACTAAACCGTCCAGTTAGGGAAAATCAACTCAGTGAAGGTTGACTACCATGACGTCAGAAAAAATATTATTATGACGTCGTTTCCATAGCGCGTGCAATATACACTACTTTTAGCATTTTTCAAAAAAAAGGCCTAGCCATCTCTATACTTTTATGTTAACTCGACGACCCTGGTGCATTAACTCACAAATGAATGTTTCATAATCGCTACATTAATAATCACATTTCCCACCGGTCACCTGTGTAGTTATAAAAAGTAATCATTTGATATCAAAATAACAGCGTAACTCAGCTGTGATGCTTTTACGG
Organism: Gymnocephalus cernua; assembly: GCA_023631565.1. Lineage (NCBI taxonomy): Eukaryota > Metazoa > Chordata > Actinopteri > Perciformes > Percidae > Gymnocephalus > Gymnocephalus cernua. Next base: position 17,633,050 of record CM042447.1, on the reverse strand, counting down.
TGGCCTGGGGAAAATGTTTTCACCCAAACAAAATGAAATAACTCATATTTAATTTTCAAATTGCATTATATTCGATTGTATTATATTAGCTATATAATATAATATTATTATATAACTATATTATGATTTATTGAATAACTTTAAAGAAGAATAACTCTTAAAAGTGGTCTAGGCTGTATTTTACCAAACGGTTCTTGCATCCGGACGATGCCTATGGACAGCAAGTGTTTCTCCCGGTGTAAACCAGCGTAGGCCATTTTGTGGACACTTGAACCGCTTGTTGCTTGTTCCTGAAGATTTCCACAGTTCCGAGGCTGTTTTATTAGCTCAGGTTTTTTTTCCACAATTCAGCACAGTTCTCAGTTGAAGAGTCACGTATACAGTTCAGCTTCTCAGGTGCAGAATGAAATCAGAACTGTGGCCTCTGCTTGTTTTTATATGTGCGGCTCAACACGTCATTTCTCGTTACCATGACTGCCGCTAACACGTTAATATTAAACATAAACATGAAATTGTATTTTTTAAACCTATTTATTTACGGCGAAGAGTTGCTCATAAACCTTTTCAGTGGAATTCAGGCAACAGCCTGCGCCCTTGTTAACCGTCATTCACCACTGCAACAGGAAATCAACTTGGGGCCATTTAGAATGTTTATGTTTACACCTGTGAAAATAGCCTACTAATAATATATTGTATGGGTTGACAACATTAAGATAAACGTAAAATATGTTAAGAGATTTTTTTTGTTGGACTGTTTCCGGCTTTATAAATTCGTGAATGTTCTGCTCTTCTCTGTTTTATAGGCTATGGCTATATAAACACGAATAGATTTGGGGGACTTGCTCGGACAGAAAAAAAAAAAAAAACTCACCTTGGGTGTCAAGGAATTTGTGATGGACACTTTTTACTATTCTTTGAGTAAATTGTCTAAATAGACTAGCCTACATTTGATTGACTAGGCTAATCAGACATATGTTTGAAGATGAATTGATGAAAATAATTAGACTTGACCTTTACTTGTCCGTTACTGTTGTTTTTGAAATATCTTTTTTTTTTTACACGTAAAGGTTGCTCATTTATATTTAAAGTAGACTAGTAGGCTATTTATTTATTTATAGCCTATTTATTTGGGCTGCAACGAACGATTGTTTTCATTATATTTAATCTTCCGGTTTTCCTTACAATTAATCACTAATAAAATAAGTTGTTTGGTCTATAAAATGTCAGAAAACGAAAAGAAAAAAAATACTCATACATTTTCCAGATCATGGTGACTCTTCAAATGTTTTGTGATGTCCAATCAAAAGACCAAACCAAAAGAACACTCCGTTTGCAAATATGCGATTACGAAAACATGACTAAACGTTGATCAACTAATCAACTTGTATACAATGGGTTAGAAATAGAGATGTAGCCTAGAAATTAAAAAATAATTTGAAGTAATTCGCTAATTTATTTTGGTAGACTACCAATTTGTAGGCTACGTTTGGTAATGTGTGCATTTATCTAGGCTATTTATTTATTTATTTTTAATTATATTTATTAGTATAATTATTCATAGGCTATTTATAGGCCACAATTTAGCTGAGTTTTGAGTTCTTAAATATCTGGTAAAAATCAACAAGTTCAAGTAAGAAACTGATTCAGTTTAGTCTCAGATATAGGCTACCTGGTAAAACATTAAAACAGACATTTTTACAGGATTGACCAAAGTGGCTTTCCTGAGTAGGCCTACTGACCGGGTGTGAAGTTCTGTTTGGGGGAAGATTGTTCTCAATCAGGTTTAAAGTGATCTCGTCTCGTTGATTTTACAGATTCCCTTTATAGTGTGAAAACTGACAGTGTGCCATCTGATTGGTCAGTGTCTCCAGTGGGCTTTCCAGGGAACGCGTGGGGATTTAACTGAGAGGCGGGGCTTGTCAAACAGCTCGAGATTAGTGGCTGTGATTGAGCACGTAAACTCTGGCGCGACGCTCTCGCGCTCTGTCTTTACAATTTGTCGTCTTTTGTAGAAACCGCGGGCTGAACTTTGTAACCATGGTTGACTTAAAGAGGAGTAATAGTTTGACTTTGAACAGCCATGAGACGGAGTTCAATCGAGTGGCGGTCAGAAGGAAAGTCAGTGCTGCTGTGGACCGCGTCGCCTCACACACAGGTGACGCACCTTTCATTTAAGAGTAGCTATTTCACTAAGGCGTTAATTCAAATCAAAATTATCATACCAAAACAGAATTATAATCGAGTAGTAGGCCTATAATTGCTCTAAAATTGTCTACATTCAATGTAAGCTACATAGCAAATGCAAAACTGTAATTGTTATACTTGCTAAAGTGCATAAAAAGTGGCTAGTCGCTATTGCTATTCTATAGTAGTCACCATATATAGGCTGTTGAGTTTTAGTGGAGTTTGTGTCAAAAAAGAATGGATATGAGTTGTTATTTTTGGAGAAACTGTCAAAATATAATCTGAATATGTTTTCCAATATGTCAGTAGCCTAAGTGCTCACAACATGAATGTATACTAAGACAAGTTCACAGCAACCAGATTATCAAGGCTCAAACTGTCCTGTAGGGTTAGCAGAGCATCTGGTGAGGGCATTAACTCTTGTTGTTGTGTCTGGTTTACATGAGTAGGCCTATATGCTATTTTAGTTAAATTCCCTTGTCAGTTCGTGGATGTGATGCTACTGTATGCACTGCACTTGGTGTGTATGCAGGTTTTTGAATGTTATTGAGCACATTTGACCTGTTAGCCTCTTAATTTATTGGATTACTGCAATGAAATCTCTTCACCTGATTCAGCATGGACTTTGCCTGCATGTCTTGAGACCGGCGTTTGTCAATCCACAATCGCACAAAGCCAGTCTGTTCTGTGTCCATTGAGGCAGAGCTATCTGTTTAGATTAGAGAAGTATGTTTGCTCCAATGGTACTGTCAGATGCAGGATTCAACAGTGCCATCCGTCTCTTAGTTATTAATAAACTAAATCATTTGTTAGCTTGGCATGAGGCTGGTTAAAACAAGCACCTTTACAACATTTTCAAAGTATGGCCAGCATTGATACATTTTTTTTTAGATGAAAATAACATTGCCATTTTTTTTGCAACGACAAAGACGTCTCAAAACTTCACTCTGCCTTTGGCTAGAAATTGATACACACAGTAATGCTTATGCATTCAGTTTAAAGAAAGTTAAAAATATTAAAGGAATAGTTCACATTTGGGGAAAGACACTTATGTTTTTAGCTGAGAGCCAAATGAGAAGATTGATATCACTCTCATTTCTGTCTGTGTTCTGGCTACCTATTTCAACTTTTAACTGGACTTAGTTATTTTAAAAATAACAAACTCAAATGGTAGACACTTTTGAAGATTTGAAAAGCAGCTATAGCCTTTAACATGCATATTTCTCCTTGTCTCAAGGTTTTGTGTTCAGTGGTAGTATTCTATTTATTTAGAAAAGGGCTGAATTGTTGCCTCTGATACCCTGAAATAACTTGTAAGACTGGTTAAGGCTAGACGCTATCAAGAAAAAAGAGAAGTGGGAAAGTGGAAGTACTACAGTGTTGAGAAAGTAGGTTTTTAGCCATCTTCACATGACCATCAAATCTGTTACACTTCATCAGAGCCAGGAATGAGCAGCACAGCTTTACTTTGTTATACAGGGATAATCTTGCATACATTTGGACATAAACTGCAGGTAAGGAAAACAAATTGTAAAGTAGTAAATTGCTGTGAAGTAAGGATGTCAGTCAAGATTTCAAAGAGTTGTGAAACCCCAGTGAATACTATGATGTGGTTAACATGCATACTGTTTGTTTTTTTGTGAGGATCCTTGTTGGATCAAATACAAAACCAGTGTAAACCAGGTATAATCTGTTTCATCTTTGATGAAATGTTTGTATAATATATATATATATATATATATATATATATATATATATATATATATATATATATATATATATATATATATATATATATATATATATATATACAAACATTTCATGTTTCATATCACTGTTATGTGACCCAGATAATGTAGTAAGACAAGTACACAGCCTATGAAGTATACCACGCCTCTTTATCATCATTAATGTGGTGGTGGCCAAAAAAAGAAGGTATTTTAATCAGCAGGTTTGTCAGGCAGATTTCGGGCCAGAAACACAAGCATGTTCCATTTCTATGGCTTGAGTCAGCTACAGACCAGGATGTTTGGAGAACAAGTGACAACTGCCGCTAGCATAGCTTTAGCTCAATAGTGCGACCAATAATCACTTGTATAATTTATAATTACAATTTGGCATTTCTAAGCAAAATCTACATTTACCATCAACAGTCATACCCCTTAGGACCTTAGCTAATGTTAGCAATGAATTGTGGTTAAACAAAGAGAAGAATTATGTAATAATTGTTACAGGCCTAGGCTTACCTCAATCTTTTGGGGACTATACTGTAATGTGTATAATTATTAATTAGCCAACTGTGCTGTTTTGATCTCTTTGCAGTGCCTTTTAAACCAGCTGACCTCCAGATTCCTCTGAGGGCAGGACAAGCTCAAGCCCACAGTCCCTCTACAGGGAAATTACTACCTCAGCAAGTTAGTGGCACAGAGCAAGACCATAGTCCTAACAGAAGTTGTGGAGTTTCTGTTTCCTGTGTCAGCCCAGCACAGAGTTGTCTAGGCTCCCCTAGTCCTATCAGAGGAGGAGGGAACAGTTTTTTGAATGGAGTATCTGAAGTACGTATCAGCCCTGCCAGACATATGCAGAGGATTCCACATTTTACAAGCAGTCCACTTCTAGGATCTCCAAGTCCAGGCAAAAGAGGCATTCAGAGACATAGCCCATTGAGGGAAGGAGGCCAAAGCCCTGCTAAACTGTCCCCAAGGAACTGTAGCCCTCTCACACGATTACTGCGGACCCCCAGCCCTGTGCAGGGGAGGATGGGGAGCTACAGTCCCACCAATAACTCTAAATCCTGGTTAGGACTGCACATAATCCCAAGCAGCAAGATGGAAGGACAAGAGAAGAGAGCGCGGAAATCTTTGAGCGTGCCTGACCTGGTTGTTCTCTTGAATGAGAGCAGGTTGGATTTTTTATTTGGTCCATTATTTCTTAAACTTGGATAGCTGAATACCTTCCCGGTAGAATCTAATTATTTCTGAATATTACTGACAATTTCAATGATGGATGTATTTTATTTCTGCAGGATTCCCACCGGAAAAGTTGAACCCTCTCCACTGAAACCGCTGCAATCACCCAACTGCAGTGGGCCAGCCATCACCATCAAATCACCGGTTAACCATAGACTCAATCATGCCACAAGTGAAGCCCATCTATTTAGCAACGGTATAGAGCAGTCCCCAGGACAAAAGAAGGGCATAGTGCAGGGGCGAGATTGCACAGTAGTAAATGGGACGGGAAAAAATGACAAACTAGAAGAAGGCAAGATACCCGTTGTATATGGCTCTAAGTCTTCCTGCCAGTGGAATGAGGCGACTATAGAAGATGGCAGGATTCACAAGGAGTCTAACGGTGACCAAAAGGATGAGGAGACGAGGAAGGAGAGAGGAGTAGGCGAGCCAAAAGATGAAGAGAACATCGAGCAGAAATTGTACAAGATAGCCAATGAACTCCTGCAGACAGAGAGAGCCTACGTGGCTCGTCTCCACCTGCTAGACCAGGTCAGTGTGGTAATCTATTTGTGGCTTCTTCCACAAAAATGCAATGCACTTGATGCAAAAAAATAAAAAGATTACACTTTAATTGTTAGAAACAACATGCTCCTTTTTAGGTTAGCATAGTTTATCCTTTATTGCCACATTCTCATCAAACCTGTTTCTTTATTTACATTTCTTGTGTCAGGTTAAGTGTACAATTTAATTTTGAGTATGTCATGCCTCTCTAACTCCCACCGCAGGTGTTCTGCTTACGCCTAACAGAAGAGGCAGGTCGAGGCTTGTTTCCTCCTGACGTGATAAGAAATATCTTCTCCAACATTTCCTCTCTCTACTCCTTCCACAACCAGTTCCTGCTACCTGACCTGGAAAGCTGCATCAGCCACTGGTGGGTGTTCACGTCAGAAACACAGTGAAACATTGAGACCTATCCTGCTCATTACAGTGGTGTAAATAATAACCCCCCCCCCCCAAAAAAAAAAAAAAAATCCCAAATCTAGGTGTGAGAGCCCAGGCCTGGGTACTGTTCTGCTGCAACACGCACCCTTCATGAGGATGTATGCTGACTACGTCACCAACTTTGACCAGGCCATGGAGCTGGTGAGGACCTGGACTGAACGCTCCTCTGCTTTCAGAAACATCATCCAGGACATACAGGTAGGACATTCTCTGTAGAGCATGTGTCAGTGTATATACAGTATCCCAATGCACTTAAAGGTCCGGAGGTCTAAGCAGGATTTATGTATATGTTGTCCTGTTTTAGAGTCAGGAGGTGTGTGGCAGCCTGACTCTGCAGCACCACATGTTGGAGCCAGTCCAGCGGGTTCCCCGTTATGAGATGCTGCTCAGGGATTACCTGAAGAACCTGCCCAAAACCCACCCAGATTATGATATTGCTTACAGTAAGTATGCTGTACCAGTATAACTAGTTTAACTGGTCAGTTAACCAATATCCTTGCTCTGAGTGTGCTTGTGTAAGATTGATATGGTACTTCTTTTCCCTCATAAAGTGCCCGTCTGTCTCTGACGGGTCGTTTTGTCTGTAATGAGCAGAATGAACCGCTTGCTTTGTCTCCTCCTGCAGAATCCTTGCAGACTATTTCCATGGCAGCCATCCACTCAAACAGCGCCATCCACAAAGCTGTACGTTACCATTACACACCCCAACATTTACCATTGTGATATCATCACTGTCACGCAACACATTATTTGTATTATATTCTCCAAGGTGATCCTTGTATTGTGATTTTGATCCCTGTAGTATTTTATTTTATCTATGGGTTATATAATTTGGAATGCCACAGCTGTATAGCTGGGATTTACATTTAGTTTTGTATTACACTGGTGGATTTTGACATTTGTAATAATATTTTGACAACAATTATATAACATCATTTTCAGATTTTATCAATTGTGGAGACAAAACTTGACATTAACAGCCATGACTGTGTCCATACAGATGTGTTTTAATGTCTCTCTTCCTCTTTCCCTGCAGGAGAGCTTAAAGCGGCTGGTGGAGATCTATGAGATGGTTGGAGAGAAGGAGGTGGTCAACCCGACGAACGAGTTCCTCAGGGAAGGTCGTCTGCTCAAGCTTGCTGCCAGGAACACGTCCGCCATGGAGAGGCACCTCTTCATGGTTAGAAACAGATGCAGAAACACTACACCTTTTGTACAGACAATGATTCAAGATGATTTTAAACGGTACTAAAAAGTCACTAGCTAGGAGCACCCTAAAATGTAAATCTAATATGTATCACAGTTAATTCAAGGAACCTAGTAGAAAATGGTGTATAACTTTCTCCCCAGTTCAACAACTTTCTGATGTGCTGCACTCCCAAGTTCAGCCTAGTCGGGCAGCGTTTTACTGTCCGCTGCAGGATCGGAGTGGATGGCATGCAGGTGCAGCAGACCACCAATGAAGACTACCCATACACCTTCCAGGTCTCTGGAAAAGAGAGGACCCTTGAGCTGCAGGCCAGGTGTGTGTGTGTCTGTGTGTGTCTGTGGCCTTGCTAAAATATATTCTAGTTGGAAAGTAGATGTGATTTCATCAGTGTTGGTCATCTTACTTTAAAAAAGTAATTAGTTACAGTTACAAATTACTTATCCCAAAAAGTAATTGAGTTAGTAACTCAGTTACCACATTGTAAAAGTAATTAGTTACTCATCAAAGTAACTGTGACGTTATTTTTTTATGTTCTATAACGCTATTACGTTCTATAACATTTTTAACATCAAAGATGTTTATATGAAGTTAACTGATTGAATAAAAACACTATATACAGTATTTTAGAACATTTGGTATTTATATGAACTCAATAGATTGCACCCTGCCATATGATATGCAAGGGTAGCTAATGACTCAGTACTTTGTAGCCAAAGCCGACACCTCACACTTCATTCAACCAAATTGTAGTAACGCGCCACTTTACATTCTCAGTAACAATAACAGCGTTGCAACGATGGGAAAAGTAATTAATTAGATTACTCTGTTACTGAAAAAATAACTGCGTTAGTAACGCCGTTATACTTAAACTGTTACTCCCAACACTGGATTTTATATTAAATAACTCAACATATTAAAGTCTGTGAGCATAATCTTGTGTTATCAAACTTCAGTAAGTTCATTAAATGTATAATTCATTGTTTTTCGTGTTGCTGTTTTCTCAAGCTCTGAACAAGACCGAGATCAATGGATAAAGGTACTGGGGTATTTTTATTTAGTATTTGGTGAAACACAGTGAATGTTACATGGATTTGTAGAATACTGAATATAGTTTTCTAAAACTTTTTTTTTTTTTTTTTTTTTTTCTTCAAGGTAATTCAGGAAGCCATTGACATGTTTCAGAAGAATAATGAAACCTTCAAACTGGCTGCCAGGGAGCTAAATTTACAAGAACCAGTAAGTTTAATAATATTTCAGAAATGGGGTTGCAAGTATTTAGAATCTATCCAGAGAATTACGCAAATCTGTAATGTGCGTGTGTTACAGACTGAGGAACTCGGCCGACGTGCCCCTCGCTGGATCAGGGACAACGAGGTGACCGTGTGTATGAAATGCCAGGATGCTTTCAACGCACTCACCAGGAGAAGACATCACTGCAGAGCCTGTGGCTGTGTGAGTGACAGGATGGGACAGCTTTGTACTGAACACACAAGACAGACAAAAGCTCTTTTTTCTCAGATAGATTTTCAGAAGATAGCAGTGATGGTTTCTCGCTCCCCAGGTGGTGTGCTGGAAGTGTTTAGACAATAAAGTGGCTTTAGAGTATGACGGCAACAAGCTGAACAAAGTGTGTAAAGCCTGCTACTCCACCCTGACCGGTCAGAGGGAGGAGAGGGTGGAGGAAAATAAGAGGAGGATACTGGAGGTGAGCCTTAATGTTTTCTAAATGTTAAAGCAAGGGTGTCTTTTTATGAGCTATAAATACTACATTCCATGGATGTACATCTTTACCAGCATTGTGTTTTCTTGTATGTGTGTTCTCCCAGTCGGAGGCAGTGTCCAGTGACTGCGTAATGAGTAGCTTCCTGCTGTATGGTGACAACCCCAAGACCTGGCAACGGGTGTGGACTGTTATCAGCCGGACTGAACCTCCGGCCCTCCACCTGTATACTGCTCCACAGGTAGGGATCTCTGTAATAAAGAATAATGTTAATGTAACAGTGTGATATACTGTTTGATCCTTGAGTTTATTATGTAAGAGACTATTGCATTTTATTTTCAAACGTTGAGTAAAGGTGCCACTTGTTTCCGTTTGTGTTTCACTGTTATTTTGGTGGGACTGTCTCTATAGGATATGCATGGGATGTTGCAATACACAGATGTCACCACAGTTAGTCAACGTCAAACACACAACACGGTCACCATCTGCAATCATGCGCCCACATGATAAATAGGGAAACACTGGTAACATTTTGAAGTGCTGTTGTGCAATCAACTGCACAGATTTTTTCAGAGAGCTAAAGCTTAGAGTAATGCCACTCCTGCTTATTTTAAAGAATGAAACCTAATAAAACAAAAACTTTTTACATATCCACAGAAACCCACAATATTCTTTGAAGTCCACATGATTTTAATCCATCAACAGCAAGAAATGCTGCTTTAAATCCGAAAACCTTAGGCATTGTTATTTTTCCACGGCTACTGTAGGTGACAAATTAAAGAACAACCCAATATAAAGTGTCCAATGATGATGATGGTGGTGGTGCTGGAAAGAACCGTCAAGCAAAAATCTACGGAAGATGCAATTAACTTGGGTTGAAATCTGGTGACTGAGGACCATAACGAACAATTCACATAATTTTCATTGTCATTAAACCATTCAGTAACTTCTTGTGCTCTGCATTCTTTATTCAGGATTTTCCCATATGTCTAAATCCTGTTCTTGCAACTTTTTGAACATCAATATACCAAGGCTAGTTTGTTTGCCATTATGTGGAAAAAGTGACATCACTGCACATTCTCTATCAGAACGAGCAGCACACTATTCTCTTGCAACCCCTTCGTGGCATTTGTGATTACAAAAAACATAATATTTCATACAAAATGTTGCCATGCACAGCCTAACCTTAACCTCGTCTTCCAACATCTCCAGGACGTGAAGCCCCTATCCAGTATACCTCTCCTGGGCTGCAGTGTGGAGGATTCCCCTCAGGAGCTCCAGGGTCAGACTGGTTTCTGTTTAAGCCAATCCAAAACCACCCACACTTTCTTCTGTGATAGATTGGACGTCAAACAGAGCTGGCTGACGGGTCTGAAAGTTGCAGTGATAGGCAGGCAGTGCGCGCTTAATGGCTACGACATCACCACCAATAGCTCCACATGTGGCATTAGTGGCCCTGTCACTGATGGAAGCGTGTGTACTGGTGAGGAATGTGTCATCAATGGCGACGAGGTAATCCACTCCTGAATGTTTGAGATCAGGCACAATGGAAAGTACTCTTACAAGCATGTACACTCACACAACACCAAAGGAAAGTCCATTGATGTTAAAGACAGTAGCTTTGAACTAAACATTTGATCAAATGAATGAAATCTATGAATGTAAAGGTTGTTAATAATATTCAGACTGAGAACTGTGTTTTCCTTACAAGTGGCAATGCACTTTATTTCTAAAATGGTTTACAGTAAAATAAATAAAGTGAAGGTGTTTTAACATGAGTCGGACTATTCCTTCAACTACAAACATGGTTGCTTCAGCTCTGTACACGTGGTCTAAGGTGCCATGCAATGTGGCGTAAAAATGTGATCCAAGGTTATTTTCTTACAGCAGACAGTTGAACACTTTTGCATGAGAGTTTCAGTGAAACACAGAGGCTCTGTGGGATCATAATTGCCTTATAAAACACATTCAACTGATCCCATTTCTTCACAGATAATGTTACAATGAAATATTTACACCCAAAATGATTAAAGAAAAAAAAGAAAGTGGTCAAAAATGATCACTGTAAAACATCAAATGTATTGGTACATTAGATTTAGTTTGTGTGGAGTCACTAAAGCACCAGGTTAGCTTAGTGTGTGACATGGTTCAATCACAAAGGAAAAAAACATCCTTTTCAGAAGCAAATTAACAATATGATTGACTAAGCGATGCTATTTCAACAGAATTTCTCTTGTTTGAGTGCATGTATTTTCACATTGCAGTCACTGTATGTAATGGTTACTTTAAAGTAGGGCTGGGAAAAAAATCGATTTGATTTAAAAATCGAGTTGGTAGGTCAAATCGATTCATATTTTCAAAAAATCGATTTTTTTTAGATTTTGTTTTTTTTAGGTTTTATTAGCTCAATCCAAATACAGTATAAATAATTTGGATGTTTAATAATCTTTGTTGCACACTGCACAGTGACTTTTCCGTTAGAGAAAGGGTTTGCCTTTGCAATTTTGTTTATGTTGATGCACAATTAAATACAATATATATTTTTAAAATATATTCACAGTTCGCAGTTATTTTGTTTTAAATGGGGGGGCGGGGAGGGGGGATCGAATCGTAAATCAAGTTTTTTATGAAAAAATCGCAGATTTTTTTCGGGAAAAAAATCGCCCAGCTCTACTGTAAAGGAATTCCCCAACTGCCACAAACTAAACAATACCTGATCTATGGAGGTATACAGGCTGACATTGTAAATGTCCCATCAAAGGTGAAAATTGCTTAAAGCTGCATTAATTAGTCATTTTTTCCATTAACAGACTCAAATAGCTACGTGGAATGTGAAAGAGGTCGCTGACAATCTGACTAATCTCGTGATCTTTTTTAGTCTCTTAGCTAGTTATGGTTTTATGAAACATTACTCTGTGGTTCAATGTCACTACTCTCATTAACCATGTTTCCAGCATCAACAGACTTGTTATTTTTGGCAAAAAGTTCCAATAAAGCAACTGTATGCTACCTATCCAGTGCTAAACAGACACAATGTTAGCTGCTAGCTGGTGAAGAAAGTCTAAAAGCTAGCAGCTAAAAGCTATTTTATTCAGAGTTGGTGAAGTCCACAGTAGAGCTAAAGAAACAGACAAAAAAAACACAACTCCACATGAATGCGGTTTCTTCGTGTTTGCTGGATAAGCCATTGTTTAGCTTACTTGTTAAAAAACATTAAAACCTAGTAGCTGTGTAACCTTGTAGCATTGTTAAGTTCTTCTGTCCTCTAGTGGCCAACATTTGAGAAATGCAGCTAGAAGTTTCTCTTCTCCTTTCCGAACAACCAAAAATTGTGTTTTTATGTCACTGCTGTATTACCTCACACCAACAGCAATACACAACATAAGATACCAACAAGTGCAACCTCTCTGTTAACGAAGCTGAAAGCATACGCGGCTATAGTGTGCTTCAAAATGTACAGAGCTTAAACATTATAGTATTGGGTCTTACATGATTCTCTATTCTGCAGATGGTAGCTGTTAAATAAATCAAGTCAGTATCTCTGAATCGAGAGAATCACCTGAAGTTGTGAACTCGCCCCCTGAAGTCTTGATATTATAGCTGCAAACACAACTGGACATTTGAGAAAAGCATATAAAGACTAAACATGGCTCTTTGTGTAACAGCTTATGCCTCTGAACTGCAGGCCCAGCTGACTGCGCCGGTGCAAATAAGCCATGTGAAATAGCCTCAATGTCCACGTGGACGTCACCCTTGCCTGTTGGACAATGACATCATTAGAAAATCTGATTTGGTCTTAGCTCAGGCCAAAAATAATTGGTAACATTAAGTGGCAACTTGGTCATTTTGTCGCATTCAGTGCGGGTTAAAACAGCAGTGCTTACAGACGTGGCTCTTGAAGACAAAAAGTGGTTTGACCTGCTTGTAGTGATATAAGTTAGAATTCAAGAAAGGAGGCCCTGATTTGGACATTGGTGCTTAGAAATGACATGTTTGAATCAAGCACTTGATACAAGGAAAGCAACACTGGCAGAGAGGCGCACCCTATATCACACATACGCTGACACACTTTACATTTAGAGAGCAACAAAAAAACAGGATTATTTACAGGACGGCTACCTCTGTTTTTTTCTTTCACACCTCAGTACACATTTTGTTCACAAGTCTCATTCAACTTGATGTCCAAGTACAGTTCAAGCCGCCTTAGTATTTATTTGATCTTATCATCATGTTGGGGTTTGGACCTGCCATCCATATCGTTCAAACACGTCTCAGTGATGGAATACTGCAGCTGTATTCGATCCAGAGAATCACTTTTAGTCAGCCATGGGTGAGTAGTCCATCTTAAGCCTCCACAAGGCTATATCAAGTAGAACGGACCACATGACTCTTAGTTATAATACGTGAGAGTTGACTGATGTTGTTGCTCTTGCCATCAGGTTGTGAAGGAGCAAAACCACGGCGAACAAAAGAAGCACACGGGGGGATATACAAAAGAAAAAAAAAAAGTTATACCAGAAAAATTCCAAACAGTCCCGGAGACTCCAAGAAGCCAGTAGTGCAGCGCTCAAAGTTTGCTCGAGGCAAATCAACCCCCCCTTTAAAACCAGCAGTGATGAAAGGTGGAAATCTACATCTGTCGTCTCTCAACTGCAGCACAGCTGCTCAGACACCAGGAGGGTGTCATAGCCATAGATCTCCAGCAGGTGGAGCAGGAAGAGCCTGTCTCCGTGGGGATCCAGACCCATGGCCCTCACACTCTCCTGGGTCAGCGTGGGATCGGGGCTCCCTGCCACCTCGCTGAGGGTCTGGAAAATCCTGTTGTTCTGCTCCAGGAAAAACCTGGATCAATCAAGGTTTAGAAGTAAGTTGGTAGTTTGAGACTTTGTTAAACGGTCCACAGCTAAAATGTACTCAATTGTATTATTATTTTTTTAAACAATTTAAAAATCTACACAGTTGACTTTTTCCTTTTGTTTTATCCCCCTTGTCCCGTATGCTTTCCTTCAACGTCCCTACGGTTTTCATTTCATGTCACTATGCTGAACAGTAGTAGTGATAACAAGATGGTGGGGGGGAAAGCACAAAGAAAATCAGCACAAATCTGCCCTTGAGTGTGAGATTTAATAATTACAGTTGCTGTGAGAGGAGAAGAAAGGTCAGGCGATTCTGTCAGGCTCATTACTTCTTTGATTCCTTTTTTTTTTCTAAGCTGCCACTGTGCTGACTGTTCTCCTCATAAAAAGATCAAGTTGTGTCTGCTCTGCATACAGTGGTTAATCAGTAGTTATCACTCCATTGGCTGCTTAAATGAGTCATGTTGTACTTACAGAATAAAGAGATCCTCTTCGCTGGACACACAGTCTCCATTCTCCTCCTGGGAGTATAGCAACATCTGCCTACACACACACACACACACACACACACACACTATTTCTATCTGTTTTTTTGTTTTTTTAAAACCTACAGGCTGTAGTTTTTGTCAAATGTTACTCAAACAGGAGGATAAAGTGAATTTGGTGGGGACTTTTCAGCTGCGCATTATACACACACATACAGGAAGGTGTATGTGTGGTTGACTCAAAATTAACTACAGTATGTTTTCATGGTGATAAAAGAACATGTCACTAAGTGCAACAGTGTGGCTCTACTGATGTGTTTTCAATAGTTTATTCACAACACTGGAGCTCTATGGCACAGAGGAAATGGGTTTTTCAAACTTTGGCTGCATAGGAATACGTTTTAGTAGACTAAATGATTTGATAGTTTTGGCCTTTTTGTGGGATTTGTTAAAAATATAGAACAACACAAGCCAACACAACACTTATCATGCAGTGTCAGCAGTAGTCCTGTTGTTAGCAGTGTTTTCCTACCTCTGTTCCGTGAGTTTGCGATATTTCTCCCTGTCTGCGGTGCTGAGGCGGAGCAGAGGCTTCAGGCCGTCCCTGCAGGTCTTTACATTCTGATTGTCTACATACGCATCATACAGATCCTTCTTCTCCTCAAAGATCTTCTCGGTAGTACCTAAGCATACAAACACAAACGGGATCTCTAGGATTTAAGATACAGGAGATGCTAATCATATTGAATATTAGACCAACTAGTCCTTTTTCAGTGTGGCTTTTCACAAATGTCAACACACTTACACGCCACGTAGGAGAGCTCATTCTCCAGGGCGCTGATATCGGCCACGTTAACATAGAAGAAAGGGCGGAACTCGGGCACAGCCACGCCAATCCCGGGGATGGAGATGTTTGCCAGGCAACAGCAGCAGTAAACTGAGAGGGAAGAGGGGGGTGGAGGGTGAAACCAGAAATAAATGATGCATGAGTGTGGGAGGGAAAGAGTGTGACACAGGATGTGAATATGTGCATAACATGTGGGCTGTCCAAAAGTGATACAGCTGGAGAGAAACAGCATGTACGCTGGTGTGAAATCCCCAGACTCATACAATAAATAAATTGGTAAAAGACAGTTTTCTGTAGTGTACGTGTAATGGGGTTCAGAGCTGTAAAGAATTGTGTACACTCTAAGCCAAGTAAAAGCATAAAAATAGTGACTTTTTTTCTAAATGAAATGAATATTTTGACATGTTGTGAAATACATTATTTTGTTATCTTCTCTTTGTTAATCTTCTCATCTGACTCTAAGCAAGAACTCCCAAAAAAGTCAAACCTTTAAACTTCTGATAAATCTCACCTCTGTAGCAGACCACGCCCACAGGTGGAGGGGAGAAGATGAGGATGCGTCTGCGGAGGAGAGCCAGTTTCCACAGCACCATGATCTGCTCCCCAAAGAAGCGGATGAACTGGGACATGCAGCCTGCAGGGTGGGTGATCTGGTCCAGAGGTATTCAAACACAAAGGCACACAAGGTTACTGCGTCATAAAGTGTAACTAAAAACTAAAAACAACACCAGCTGACGTAGGTGTAGACGTGGAAATGCCCTTCCTTACCTTCATTTCAGGGTGCATGCTGTGGTTGATCGCAGCTCCCCAGGCATTGGCTGGACATGCAATAACCACACCATCACCACCGGGGGGCAGAAGTGCTCTCTTGTCCTCATAGAAGGCCTCCAGTGGAGAGTAGTGGCCTGGGGACTGAAGCTGGAGCCTGCAGCAGGGGACAAAAAAAATGACATTTGTTTTGGGGAAAAGTCTCAACCTTAAAATGTACATTCTTACACAAATATACGAGCAGCATTTTCTTTCCTAACTTCAGTTGACATTTTACTTTCTGGAGAAAAAAAAATACAGTTTCAGTTACATTGATATGTCTATGTATGGCTTACCATTTTCAGCAGCTTAGAGGAGCACTGTGGTGCATGAGGCCATTTATTGCTTTATGGTATACACACATATCCTGATTTTTCCACCAAATATATATTATTTATTTTTTCTTCCAAATGACTTGGACAATTGTTAAGCACAGAGAGTCGTTTTGATTTAAAAATGGTGATACAGTATTGTGAAAAAAAATGATCCCTGTAATACACATTCATTTGGCCTGGAACCCCTCATTTAGTAACACTAGTGTGGACTATTTTGAACTGCAGTGGGCTGGGTGTCAGTCTGGAAAAAATGTGCTACCAAAGTAGTATTATGCTTCGTTAATCCTTCTCTAAAAGAAATAATCAACACTACATGGATAAGTGTGTTTCTTGGCACCTGAAGCTGAGCCTCCTTAAAGTAAAGTATAGTCAATGGTATCTGATCAGGAAGGACTCTAACTATTATGTCAATCTGTGATTCATCTGTCTTTATTATAGAATGAATTATTTGTTTAAGCCTAAATCCCATCACAATTTCAAATAGTCTACAGGGGCATCCATAATCACTTTTTAATTATATTTGATTTATAATTTTTCAATCACTCTTCATTTGTTTGTTTTGTCTGACAAACAGTCAAAAACCCAGAGATAATCAATTAACAATTATATAAAACAGGGGGAAAAAATCAACTAATCCTCACATTTGAGAAACCAGCAAATGTTTGACATGCTTGATAACAATTATCAAGAATACTGCTGAGTAAATGTCTGCCAATCAACTCATTGATCAATTAAGTGATTATTTCAACAAAATCTGATCGTTGGCCTTAAAGAGTGAATCCACCAACTAACATCAGTTTTTTTTATGTCACTTACTGTACCAAGGCTTACATACACATTTGAGGCTGGGTTATTCTATGCCAAGACACTTCTCCATTTATTATTCCTAGCCTTGTTAGCATCATTAGCATTTCCCTGTAAAGCTAATGAGTTCCGCTAGCTGCAAGTGCCAAGAGAGGACACATTACAGACTCAAAATCAGAAACAGAGGGAAGGAGGGAGAGAGAGTAACCAGAAATTCCTAAATGTCTTAACCACCTCCTCGCCAACAGTGAGCCCTTTCTTTCTATAACTGCCATGGCAGTCAGCAGATGGGGAATCTGGAGTGAGCTACGTGGGGAATGATGAGTAAGGAGCATGACCGCTGCATGACTGGAGGCCAGAAGAGGCCAGGAGTGTGGGAACTGTGGAGAGGGAAGAGAAGGAGGATCAGGGAAAGCAGAGAGAAAGGGGGGCTGGATATAGAGAGAGCAGTGTTCAAAGCGAAAGTGTGACAAAATTGTGAATAGGGTTTAAAGATAATGGAAGTGTACCACTGTTGAGGGAGAGAAAACAGGAGTCGAGGAAAGTGTGAGAGTGGTCTATTTTAGATGAGGGAAAGGAGAAGAGGAACAAGGCTAGGGAGAATCATAAAGACCCACTAGCTGCCCCTGGTGGCCATATGTGAACTTACCTGTGGACTAATGCCATACAAAAAGCCTCTTACTAGTGGTAGTAGTAGTAGTAGTAGTAGTAGTAGTAGTAGTAGTGGTTGAAGTACCACGGGACAAACTCTTGGGGTGAAAAAGTGAATTACTTGAATGAGATTTTGATAATCAATGAATCGTTTTTAAGTCATTTATTAAGCACAATATTTGCTAGTTCCAGGTTCTCAAAATGAGGTTTTGCTTCTGTAATCAATTTATAAACTGAATGTCTTTGAATCTCACATGGAAGTACTCAGAAAAAAAGGAAATTGAAACCTCTACAATTCCATAATCTCCTGAGGAAGATCGTGTGATTTTGTCTAAAATATCAGTAAATGTTGAAAAATGTTGATCCGTCTTTCCCAAAGCCCAAGATGACGTCCTCAAATGTCTTGTTTTGTCAACAACTCAAAGATATTCAGTTTACTGTCATAAAGTAGAAAATAACCCAAAGAATATTGGCTTTTTTCTTAATAAATGACTCGAATCGATTAATCGATTATTAATTAAAATAGTTGGCAATTCATTTAATAGTTGACAACTAATGGATTCATCTTTGCAGCTCTAGTTCTAAGCCTGTTGTTCAGTGAAAGTAAAAGCTCCTGCCATGTGCATAAGCAGACCACTCTGTTGAACAAACTAGCTCCTCTTACCTGACCTGGTGCTCCAGGAAGCTCATGTAGCGGTAGAGCAAGGTGTAGGAAGGAGACAGGATCCCTACCGACTTCATCCTCGCGCCCCTCTCCACTGTGCTCTCCACCGCCATGTTGGCAAAGCAGGCCAGGCCAAAGTAGCAGCCCTTCCGGAAGTAGCTGTGGATGGACGGGATGGAGGGGAGAGAGGGACACACACGAAGACATGAGTCATGGAAAGCAAAGGCATTGCCAGATGGCTGGGCTTCTTTATTCTTTTCTTTTTCTGCCAGGCAACACTTAGTGTCATTCTGTCCTGCCAGGAGGAAGACATGGGGCTGCATCCTAATACTGAAAATGAGCTTCCTCCACTTGGTTATGTCCGTCAGGATGCGGAGAAGGTAAACAACTTCCTGTACTGTGCAAATGCTTACATGAAGTCTGTGGTGACTCGGTGGGAGCCGCTGGCGATGGCTTTGAACTCCACTCCCTCCAGGTCCATGTCTTTGGGCAGACACCACTCCAGCATGTTTCCTATTAAAGCCACATGACAGGCAGAGATAACATTAAAACACACAGGCAAAGCAGACAAGCACTGATACAGCACCAGACGGTAAAAATATTATCACCATTTCATTTCATGTGCACGAAACAACAGTGACACAGACCGACTGGATTCTTTGGAATTCATTGTGTCGGCTGAGCGCTGACGCTCGAGCACCAGCTGAGCAAATACGGTCCGATAGGAGCCAGGAGACAGAGAAGGTGACTCAGCCAGTGTGGTTTTCAATCTAATCATTAGCTCCACGTATAAGTCGGTGGAGTTTCTGCAGAAATATGAGTTCAGTCAGCCACATTAAGCCTACAGGTCCGTATCATGAACCTGTGGCTGGACACAAAAGATGCTCTACAGTATATTGACCACTGACAGCTGTTACTACCTTTAAGTATTTCGCTTTAAGTATCATGCAGTGCAAAGTGCCTATCAAAGCTATTTCAAAGCTGTATGTACAGCATTAAAAGGCCACTAGAGACACAAGATGTTTTCATTATATATTTTACGACCCATTTGTGAGCAAAAGCACAAAATCTGAATGCTTTGCTTTTATTTGTGATGTATCACATGGCTCTTGATGCTTGATTAAATTCTGTAAGACGTTATTATAAAATATTTTATACTAAAATTTAACTTCTCTACTTGCTCTAGTGCAGTACAGAATCAGACTCATGTTCTCTCATTTGTTTGCTTTAAAAAAAGGAACCGGTTGGTGTGTCTTGATGACATTGTTGCATGTCTTTACCACTCCTTCACTTCCCTCATTTCCTGTCACTTTTGTGCTACACTCTCTTATAAAAAAAAGTACATTAAATACCACCAAAAACATTTAAAAATGGGGGAAAATTCCACTTTTTCTGCCAGAATAACACCCTTGAAAAACAGCATGTAACAGGTAAAAACATAAGCTACACCCCCTTTTTGTGTTTTCTGGTGGATTGCTCATTTTTAAGTAAGCAGAAGTGGAGCTTGTAAGTTCAAAAGGGGCAATGTTTCAGTGATGTCTTGCCAAAACATTGACACAACTGTCTCATGTCTCAAACTTATCTTTCACATAAGAGTGACATTTGAGTGCACAAACTACTAGATATTTTAGTGTGAACGCTGAAAATACTATGGTTGTGCAGCATGTTTCACACTGTGTGATCTTTGTTGTAAAAGTCTGCAAATATGAAAACATGTAATAGTATACTGAATAAAAAGGTTTGTTTTCTTCTATAGGTACACATACTGTATAATGATGCACCACAGCCGACCGTCTTGTAATATTTCTTATTATAGATTTACCTGCTGTACATTCTGGTAACATCCTGATGTATTGCAAAACAACAATGTGTTGTGTGTTATCCTATGTGTTACCATGTGAATCCTGGCTCAGATATCAAAGGAAGTACGCGGTATCAGCTCATTGGTGGACTGACAGACGAGGGTAACAGTATTGGACTGTACAGACCAGGAATTGATCCAGCTAATCTACCTGGAGTCTTATTTTATTGGCATCAGATTGAGGCCTTTCCTGCAAAGCCACTGTCAGATGGTGGTAAAGGCGGAGTAGCCTACGAATATCAGTGACCCTTTCACTGAGCAAATATGAAGAAAAAAAAACATTGTTATTACCTGTTATAACCTCACCCTATTCTCCTGGTCTCCTGTCAACCTGACATACTGCAACATCATAAAGCACCCAGCTCCACCCTTTATAAGGAATCTCCTCTGTCGCAATCCAGGCAGGTTGTCTCCATCATTTTGAAACGTTACATCTTATGATTCTTTGATTGATTGGTTACTTTTTCACAGGGGCTCATCCATGCCCCTCATTAAAAATGTATAGGCCTGCTCTGCAGAGAGGACCAGCTAATTGATCTTTTCTCACAGAACTCATGCTGACATCTTGACATGTCTATTCTGTAGTTAGGCTAACAGATGGCTTATAATCATGTCTCTAAACTTATGGCCAGGTCAAAAAAAAAAGCCACACCTGTAGGAGAAGGGCGTCAGACACAGCAATGGCTTGCATCAGACGAAGAAGGCTTCATCTGTTTTCTCTTTTCCTGTCTATAAACATGATGCTTTCCCTCCATTTAGTCTGTTGTTTAATATAGCAATGATAATTCCATGTTGAATATGTGATGTCCCACCTGATCTGGTATTAAATGTAACCACAAAGACCGACACAATCTGGTCCTTTTCCTCCCATTTCACCATCCTGTCCTCTAGCGACATCTCCCCCGATCCTGAATCCGAGAGGTGCTCCTCGTTGTCGGGATGCAGGGGTTCATTCTTGCCCGGCGGGGTGTTGGAGGTCGCGGGTGGGGCGCTGCAGCCGTCGGCGTTGGAGACAGACCTGATGGGAGTGGGACCCCCTGGACCGCTGCTCCACCCAAGCCCCGGCGCGGAGCATCCTGATGAGGCACGGCTGTTGCAGGGGCTCGCCAGTCGGTCCTTGGAGTGTGCTGCAACCGGTGCCGCTCCGCTAGGCTTCTCCGCGGACGGAACCTCCTCCCAGTCCAGCAGAGGTGCTCGGTCCGACCGCTCCACCATCCTGACGGCGGTCCCGCCTCGTCAGTCTCACAGCGGATTGTAAATGATGTTTCAGCCGACAAGCACCAAGGTCCATCCGTTGATAATTACAGCTCAGAGCTATTCCCGCATTGCAAAGTTATGCTGAACTGTTCAGAACGGTCGCATTTTGCATCAAATTAACGTTACGTGTAACCGCTTTCACATCTATCTTTCTAATCTTTCTTGTCTGAGGTGATCATAAATGTGATGCTATTGGGAGAGGGCAACTCCTTCGTCTAATGTGAGTTGCATTCAAAACAATTCACCAGAAGTGTCACATTGCCTTGACTAAGAACAGCTATTGAACATCTGGGAACACGACACCATTGTGGCTTCTTGAACGCACCCTGCACTAAAGCGTCGGGATGAATCGTCTGTTCACAAGCAGCACTTTCGATGAAAGGATTTATGTTTATTAATTGTATATAACATCTCAAACTATTAATGTGTCAACTATATTGTTGACACTTTTAAACTTGTACTATTCATTGCTTTTAGTCAATTTTACAGTTAAACATGGCATTTTGAATATATCGAAAGTGCCGAATCAAAATCGAAGCGAGAGTTGGTGATAGTTCAGAGACACGTCAACCACACGGAAGAAGGGTGTCTGCCTCACCTGACGCTGTATTGCTGATTATCACCGTTGTCTTTTTGAAATGGGTGAGTATTTTAACTATTGGTCGATAAAAGACGTATTTGTCCTGAGTGCTTAACCTATATGCGTATGAATAATTAGATAACCTGTTATGTATCTGCCTACCTCATTTAACGCGCAGTGCGACTTTTGCTAGCTAGCTAACGTTAGACTGTGAATACCGTATGTTTTTCACCCATGGTGTTTTTGGTGTGGAAAGCTCCTAAACGTCTTGTTTCCAAGCTATTTAGGCTAGCTGTTTTGTAATATCTACATATGGGCTTCAAGTACATACGAGAAAAAGCACGACAACTTGCAAGTCTTCAATTAATTCAGTCAAGCTAAAGCTAAGCTAACCTCAGCTAACTTTCTCAACCAGCTGAGTGACAGAGAAAGGCCACTGTCATGCAAATCAGGGGAAGAGCTAGGTTAGGTTGGAAATATTCCACGTGGTGAAAAGCTCACTCATTTATGTTAAACGTTCATTCCTTTTTACATTTAATTCTGTTTCTGTAATCCTTTTAAAACCTTGGCAGTTGATTTACCATTGATTAACTTATTTTATTTTGTATT
Source organism: Gymnocephalus cernua (assembly GCA_023631565.1). Taxonomy (NCBI): domain Eukaryota; kingdom Metazoa; phylum Chordata; class Actinopteri; order Perciformes; family Percidae; genus Gymnocephalus; species Gymnocephalus cernua. The sequence continues at coordinate 17,610,227 of CM042447.1, read as the reverse complement.
ATTACTGGTAAGTCTATGCAAAGTCAAAGCTATGAAAAATGCCCATCATTGTTTAGCAGAGATGTGTCAACATCCAACTAATCCAAAGTATTGCATTCATAATGATGATGAGGCAAACAAATGTTTTCTGTTTTTCTGTCCATTTTTCAGGTGGTTTCTTCTCTAGTCTCTTCTCGGGCCTGTTCGGCACCAGGGAGATGAGGATTCTGATCCTGGGTTTGGACGGTGCAGGGAAAACCACTATTCTATACCGGCTGCAGGTTGGAGAGGTGGTCACCACAATCCCCAGTATGTACTGGTTTGCTCTATTTCCATACATGTTTATTGTCTGGTCCTCCTTACACAACATCCTAAGATTCATATCGGTTAAACTCTCAGTTCATCAGTTGCACTGTTTTTAACAAAGTGGTGTGAGAACAGCCTGTTTATGTACAGTAATAAGATTATAAATGGCATTGACCAGTAATCCTGCAGGCAAATGCTTCTACATGCAGAGGCGTGGTAAACACAGGCAACCTGTCTAGTCAACATTCTTTTGACAGGAGAGCAAATAAAAAAACAAAACGAGTTTCAGTTTAATTAATTACAGCTGATAGAGAATGTACTGATGTTAGGTGGGGACAGCTGTGATATCAGGAGAAAAGGCCATCAGAATAAAACCTCCATAAAATGTTCAAGAATCAAAGGGGATAGGATAGGGGGAAAGTATAAGACACTCTAAAGATAAACAAACAATTAATAAATAAAAGTATAGAGAATACATGGTAATATGTATTTACAGTATTGCACAGTCACATCGTGTGTGTGTGTGTGTGTGTGTGTGTGTGTGTGTGTGTGTGTGTGTGTGTGTGTGTGTGTGTGGGTGGGTGTGGTCCAGTATGACAGTATTTGTCCATGTACCTATCAGTTCATGATTTTTAAACATTGGAATGTTAGTATACAGACACATATGTGCTACTTTTTAAAGCAAGATTATTTAACCATGATCAAAATCATGACGGCCTCTTAAAGGGTAACTTTGTCTGTTTTTTCAACCTGGACCCCATTTTCCTATGTTTTTGAGTAAGTGCCTGATGAGAACAATGATCTTTGAAATTGCTCCTGTATTGTATATGAGCAGCACCAACGAACCAGTAGGGCTGTGTACAGAATTCAATACTTTTTAGGCACCGACCGATTTGTCTCTAAAGTATTGAAAAATGCCTCGTTATTCAATACCAAATTGTGTCAGTGAGCCAATAAGCACGCAACATGCTCCTACCAAGATCTAATCATGTCTGTGATTGGCTGTCTATCGTTACATGTAATAGAGATACGCAGGAAAAACTCAACATTACGGACAGAGATGGGTGTAGACGTAGTCGGAGCTGAGAAATAAATACTAAAATTTGTGATGTAATGTTGTAATTGTATATTAAATTGGTATCGAAAAAAGTATAGTTTAATAGGAACTGGTATCGAAGTAACGGTATTGGTACCGGTATTGAACATTTTTGAACGATGCTCAGCCCTATTAACCGGGCTGCAGTGTAATCCTATAGGGCAAATGTGCATCGTCCATTTTTTCGACTAAAAGGGCTGTTTTTGCCATTCTTTTCTTGCTCAGGTTGTTAGTGCCTGACATTATGGAAAGGATCCCTACAGAGAGAGAGACCTTTTTTTTTTTTTTTTTAAAGAGTAAAATCCTCTTTGTTTAACCAGAAATGGTTCTGAAATCGCTATCGCTAAACCCACCAGACTCCATTTAACAACAATACTGTCGGCATGTTAGGATAACTATTTATCAAAGAATGGACAAAATCACTGGAGTTCTCTCAAAGTAGGGCTGGGCGATAAAACGATAACGATATATATCGCGATAGACATGTAATCAATATCAATAAAAAATGCGCTCGATAAAAGTTCGATAATTTTTTTTTTTTATTTTTTTTTCTTAGTCTGAAGAAACCAGAGGTTTCAAAGCAAGTTTGGTTGCATGAACAAAGGCACTCGCTCTCTGGTAGCCTAGCAACGTAGGGAGTGACACGCTAACAGCCAATCATGTAACAGTATTGTGTTTGGTTGCGCCATATCGTTGTCTCGTGTTGGATTCTTCAATAACAGAAGCGGCGTGGAGTGATAAGTGGAAAATGCGTGCTACAGCGAGCGCGGAAGTTCTTGATGAAACGGGAAACGTCAGCTCGCCAATATGGCAGTTTTTTGGATTTTATAAGTCTTACCGTAGTCAGACCAATGTCGTCTGCAAATTATGCAAGTCCACCGTCCCCACCGCAAACCTGTTTTACCTTTGGAGCACAGCCGTATTTGCCAGGAACCCCGCACAAGCAGCAGAGCACCACGGAGAGGTACTCTCAGTGCCTTATGACTGTAAAAGCTAAACGGTACAAATAAATAACGGAGGCAGTGGCATATCACATAGCCAAAGACATGCTTCAGCTGAGCACTGTTGAGAAGCCAGGTTACCACCCCCCCCCCACCATGTACGGTTTAGGCTGTACCGTGACTGTTAGATGGAGAAAAATAATAACTGTTACTGTACTGTACCAGGTTTGTTTTTTATGTTACAGATGTAAAGTCTACCTCAGTTTTATTTCAATATTCACAATATTCACATATTTTCAAACACTTCATTCACCAGAAGTGTTCATTGTGATTTTAGACTTATGTTTCCATTTGAATTATTTGAGTGTTTTCCATGGTTGTGTTGACATTTTCTGCTTTTATAACTGAGAGGATTATAATCGGAGGAAGGTTAAGCTTAAAATAAAAACGTTTAAATTGAATACATTTTTTTCTCCTGGTCCTTATTTTAAATAGGTCATAAAAAATATCAATAATTATCGATATCGACTGATATGAAACACTTATATCGTGATACAGTTTTCAGCCATATCGCCCAGCCCTATCTCAAAGTTTGTTTTTACTTGCAAGTAGAGTCAGTTTTACAGCACCTCAGCGTAAGTACAGACAAATGAATGAAGAGTGTTCACAACAGTGTATTTTTTATTTTTATTTTTTATTTTTATTTTTTTAAAGTAGTTGGGAGTCAAGTTAGTTATTCGGTTCATGCAATCAGGTTTTTTTCATGTCTCTGGTCAGGCCCGACATCTCCTCCACATTATGTGCTCTGCCCTCAGGGATGCATCCTGTGCTCCTTGCAAGGTCACTCAGCTTTCATGATTAACACATGAAAGAGAAATACTAAAACAGCAGTTTGGATGCAAATGGTTTAACAAAGAAACCGTTGTAAGCATACTTTTTCTAACAGTATAGAGCCAACATATTTTCACATGTGAATCGGTAAACTATGTGTCTGTTTAAACCAAAACTAGAGTTGTGATTGTTGGAAAAGTGGAAAGACGACCATAAACGGCTTTTTATTGATGCTGTTTTGTGTCTGTCAACTTTGAATGAAGTGTATTTTACAATGTTTTCTTTTCTTTTTTTTTTACATGGAGTCTCATGGCAATTTCACGGATCGGATAACTGTATGTTACTAACAGCTCTCACTACTGTTGATGCACTGAGCAGCCATGTTGGACTTTGAGCTTGGGGTCCTGTGAGGTTGTCCGACTTTGAACTCCGAAATTCCGACTTCCAGTTACAAATGGAACGCACTAGAAGATTTCATAGGACTTACCAATTACAAAACAGCATCATTATTATCCTGCTGCCGCCCTTCCCTCACGTTGGTGTTTACTGCAGTGCATTTCATAATATCAGTTTTCAGCAGTAAATTCACACTGCACATTCAGAGAAGACGGTGGTAATAATCACGCTCACATTCTCTCACGCTGACTGTACCTAACTGGGTTTCTCTCCGCACAGCAATCGGCTTCAACGTCGAGACAGTCACGTACAGAAATCTGAAGTTCCAGGTGTGGGATCTGGGAGGACAGACGAGTATCAGGTAGGGTTTTTTTTTTAATTCATTTTATTTATCAATTACAATAAAAGCCAGATAGGTTATATACAATACAGTGTTCGAGAGCAAAAACAAACAAAAAACACATTACATAAAATATACATACACTTAAAGAATCTATATACACAAAAACGTTTCTGATTCCTAATCAGAAGATGAATAAGTATATATAGAAAAGTAACGAACACTATAAATGTATAACTTCATTTCACAACACTATAAAATAAAAGATAACTAACCGATATTGTGTTAAGGAAGCTCATCAAATACATTCTTATAACAGTTTATAAATGTATTGTTTTTTTTATTATTTATCAAATAAAGTGATGTAAGTAGTGACTTAAATTCCACAAAAAAGAGGGAATGAGGGTTGAGAACTTAAGAATGTTTTTCTTCTGGATGAAAAATTCTAGTAAAATGAAAAAGTTAACCACACACATTTATAGAGATGTATCCTTTACTATTGTCAAAGTGTAATCCTTTAAAGTAAAAGTATGAAGGACCCTGGGGGGGATGGAAAATGAAACCAAAATCCCAATGTAGCTTCACACTGAAAGAAAAGATGGATAAAAGTTTCATCAGCGCGTCTGCAAAAAGAACAGGAGCTTTCAACATCCATATATGTAGATATTACAGAATGTACTGGATAGATTTTGTGTAAAAGTTTTGAAATGAATTTCTTTTACTTTGTTAAAAATACAAAATGTACGAGGTAAAAGCTGTGTTTGTTTCCAGTTTATATCTTCCAAATGTGAATTCCAGTAAGACTTTCCTCTTGGAATAATTTAGTTTTTGACGGATACATTTATTATTAAATTGTATCATGTTATTCAGTATCATTCGAAGACAATGTAGGTTGAGCATATGATATAATTACTTCATTAAAACAAACGTGACTCATGGATGGATCTAACCTGGAGGAATGGCTTTAGTTACAGCTTTGCCTTAAAGGAATACGGCACCGTTTGTAGATGTAGATAGGTGGCAAACACATTTGTTTGTCTCCATGCGTGTATTGTCTCAGTCCGGCGGAGCCGCTGCTAGCTTAGCGAATGGAATCATTTGTTGCTGTTAGCATGTCGCGAGTAAAAGTGAGCCAACAACAAAACAACCTAATTACTTCTTGGGCCTGCGTATTCACAATAAGTACAAATAGCAACGCAAAATAAGAGTAGACGATTTCCTCGGCATATATTGATTTGGGACTATATTGGGTGGAAGTAGCCTACAGCCGAAGCACTGCTAATAAAATCAAGGAATAACTTAATGATATTCATTGGCGGTGGAATCCTTAACAAAAAGAGAAAGTGAAGGGTAAAGAAAACGAGACAGGCCTTCAGTTTTTGATAAAAGTACTCTCCCTCCCATGCAATGTTAAGTCCCTTGGGTTGTACGTGGCAGATGGTGGCTGTGCTGCGGAGCTTCCTGTAGGCCTAACATTGTTTTACTGGTAAACAAAGAGAAACCTTAAGGATGTTTCAGTGTTATAATCTTATTTTATTTGCTTAAGCCTACAAAGTTTTCATATTCAGTTGATATGGCAAACAGTTGTCTACATATTTGGCAGATATCAGTATTATTTATTATTATAATAACTCTGTTTTTGCCTTTTTGTCTTCATTCTTGCACCTTGTTTAGTCACTATTTGATGTAGGGCTGCTAGATTATGGAAATAACATAATCATAAGTATTTTGGTCAGTATGGAAATCGTGATTATTTAACACCATTACTCACTGACTTTTGGAAAGATGTTGCATTTATTGAACCTAAAAAACAGTGAAACAATTGACCAAATCAACAGTGAAAACACCTTAAACTGTGAAATGTCCCTTAATACTTTTCCCGTTTGAACTTATTTTTCCGTTTAGAACAAAAGATAAAATAAGAATTTATATGCAAAACGTAATGTGCAAAATGATTGTTTTTCTGAGCGCTTACATTGTTTTTGTGATCACTAGGAGCTGAATTGACATTGCGATCAAAATGTGATTAATTGCACAGCCCTACTTTGATGGACCTCCTCTTCTAACTCTCCATCCTCCTCTCTGTCTCTGCTTCCATCTGCCAACCGTGCTCCTCCCTCTGCTCGACAGGCCCTACTGGCGGTGTTACTACTCAAACACAGATGCAGTCATCTACGTGGTTGACAGCAGCGACCGCGACAGGATGGGCATCTCAAAGTCTGAGCTGGTGGCCATGTTGGAGGTAAGTAAGCGTGCTCATCCTCAACTGCAACCCCAAAGTCAGATGGAAGGGTATTTCATTACAAGCTCCAATCAGCATACTAGCGATGTAGAGAGTGAAATTACTCAACAACTATTGGATAGATTTTTATGACACAATAGGCTCGTTCGAGATGAGCCAGATTTGCGCAGAATCGATCACCGGCGATCGCCGCCCGTTGCCGCCGGTTGCATGCCGGTTAGATTTGTGTCCGACTTGATCCCGACTTGCTCTGACATCATGCATACGTAGGCAACGATAATCTCACGAGAGCAAGGTGGCCGCAGTTCTGAGACGCAGGTAGCGCAGTTGCTTTTCACCGACTGCAAGACCCAGGCGGACACAAGGCATGCTGGGAAATGCCGGCCTCTCAGCTGATCTAACATTACATTACATGTCATTTAGCTGACGCTTTTATCCAAAGCGACTTACAATTTCTATATATTTCAGAGGTCGCACGCCTCTGGAGCAACTAGGGGTCAAGTCTCTTGCTCAGGGACACATTGGTTGATGGATCATGGTGGGAATCGAACCCAGGTCTCCCACAGATTTTAACTGCTATGTGTCTGATTTTAAAGGCTTATTCTGTACAGAACACGTTGTGTGGCTGACAGTTATGTTTAGAAGTCAGAGAGACTAAATCTCTTCAGATTACAGATCATCTACAGTCTGTTGTTAATTAAAATCAGCAACAGATCACATGTAGAGCATGTTGACAGCTACTGTCATAATAAAAACAACTGGAGACTGTGTACAAGCTGATATATGGGTCTGATAACATTTTTATTAAATCAGAATCGGACCACAGTGTTTCTGTGACTTCCTGTTCAGCCTGCAGGCTGCTGGATACGGCTGGAAACTGTCCGACTTCACAGCGGATTTTTGTCACCCCCCCCCCCCAGCTGCTGCCGCCTGCTCTCGTCTACTTTACAGGCGAGGCGCAGTTCATCTCGAACAAGCCTAATGTCTGCAGAGGAGCAATCCTAGTCATTTACCCACAAAACCTTCACTTTCCCTCTACTACTGCTTCTTAAATATATTGTGAAGTTATTGTTAAATTTCCATAAAAATTGGTGTGGGTTGCTGTAAACAAATAATTTGAATCCTATAAAAACACTTCTGTACCGAGTACTTTGTTGAAATTGAAATACTTTAAGAAGACATGCCTTTATTTATCCCGCGAGGGGAAGTTCACACCAAAAACCATTTGACCTACAACATTTGTTTTCTTCTTTCAGATTCAGGTTAACCAACCACTGAACTAAATTTAACTAAACCTTAAATTGGGTACAAAATTATGGTTGCTTAAATTGGTCAAATCCAGATTACAACATTGACAATGAAAAATAAAAATTGAGCTTCTGGGACACAACGGTTTTGAATAATATTTCAAAGCTATAAATTAAGTAGTTTCAGTAAGAGTGGTTATATTTCAAGTATTTAGTTGCTGGTTTTGACTTCCATTACACTGATTTTGTTTTTTACTTGCCCTTTGGCAAATCTCTCGCTCATCTCTGGCTCTTCTTTTCTTCTTCTTGTGTTTTATTCAGGAGGAAGAGCTGAAGAAAGCTATCCTGGTGGTATTTGCTAACAAACAGGACATGGACCAGGCTATGACTCCCGCTGAGGTGGCCAACTCTCTCGGCCTTCCCGCCCTCAAAGACAGAAAATGGCAGATCTTCAAGACCTCGGCCACAAAAGGCACAGGCCTGGATGAGGCAATGGAATGGTAGGCTTTCACCATACGTACCTATATATAGAAATGGGAATACATTATTTTACATTCTCTTTGATATCTGAAATAAGGTGTGATGATTATTTTATCCAGAACTACATTTGTATTTGTCAAAAGCTCCCAGTCAGACGTGAGCACGCCAGCCATTTTAAAGCAATAGACAATGTGAAGATCTCAAAGTGCTCGTTCTCTTCAGTATTGGTTCATGTTGCACAACATGTGTTCTGTTCATTGTTTGCCTTGGCTGAATTCTATTTGCTCTGTCTTTGTAGGCTGGTGGATTCCCTGAAGAGTCGGCAGTAAAGGCTCTCACCCATTCTGTATATACTCCCGACCTTTGATCCCTCTGTATGAAGCCTTGTGACGGACCCACTGGACCAGTGATTGCACTCCTCCCCACCCCCAACCCAACTGAAGCCTTGGCCAAGCCCTCCTAATGCCTTTCAAGAGAAGGCTGCAGTAACATCTGGTGGCCCGAGGAAGTGAAGGTTTTAGAGAGCATGTATGACAGATTGATGGACAAGTCAGCAACTACATTTTTTTTGTTTTGGAAATGTAAAAAAACATTCTAGACACCTGTGAACAGATGTGCTAAATGTTGCAAATGTTCTGGTTCCATTTGTTAAGTGTCACCACTAAAATAGGTTATCATGAGCTAAGAGTAATCTATAAATAAGGCTTTGTGACCATGCTGTCCACTCTAACCCTCTGTAGCATTTCTTCGCTAAACGATGCATGTTAGCTTTATCTTCTCTCAGAGGGGTTAAGTAGTTTGCATGTAGTGAAGTCAGCAGGCACTAATGTCAGCAAGATGCAGTGAAGATCCACTGGGTGGCAGGGTTTTCCCATATAGGCACACACATAATCAAAGGTTCCAGTCCTGCTCCTAAACTAAGCAAACACAGACGAGGACACATTATCACTGAGAAGCAGCTACCTGATTGCCAACTCAGACAAATTTTAATTGTATTATTGGACTAGCTGTCTAAACAATCTGCCGGCCTGTACAAAATTGGAAATTCTGCCTCAATTGGTGAAAAAAGTACTATACCTCCTGGCCAAGTGTTACTGCAGCCTGGGCTGTTTTTGTACTATATAGTTAGATACAATGTCATGGATTTATATTGTTATTTTCCTTCTGTTATTTAAAAGATAATTTAGTAGTTAAAGCCTTTTTCCATTGAAACCCTCGAGTGCAGCTTTGGCATATTAGTCATTTAGTTACTGAACACTAACTGTATGCTCAAAGTTTTATGGTTGCATATTTATATCTGCTTGTACAGTGAAAATGATTCTCAGTAAAGATTGCTATCAATGATTGTACCATTTTGTGTTAAGGCCATTTGATTTTCAAAATTGTGAAAAACCAGAAGAGATTGGTAAAAATGTCTCATCTTTTTTAAGTTACAAAAAGTTGTACATTTAATTTCACAGGATATAAATCTGAGGACAATTCGACACTTCATTCACAGCAGGAAAATAAAAACAGAGTCCATAGGAACTGATGTCATTAGCGAAGCTATACAGAGAAATCCTGCTGTTGCATGGTTTCTAATTCCTTTCACAGGCTGTTGGATAACTCACAAAAGAGATTAGATTATCATTTTGCATGGTTAGTTGGGGTTTTCACAACATCCTTGTTTGTCACGTGACACATTAAGTAGAATAGTAAAAGTCATTGTGCAACAGCAGGAAATGAGACTGGAATCTGCAGCTAGTTGGCCCACAAGATGTCTAGCTAAGGCCTGCCTGCTAAATCACAGGACTCACTTTCCTGGGTCATCCGGCCAGCTTTCACTCCCACCAACATGGCTCACTGCACCATGGCCAGGTCTTTGAGCGCGTGGCTCCGGTGCTTCTTGGCTTTGTATCCGGGCCGAAGGAACTCAATCTTCCTCTTCTTTGCTTCAATTTTGTTCTTGTGTTTCTTGAGTTTCTTCTTGGCTGCAATCTCTGGGTTGGCCACCGCCTGGGAAAACAGGAAACGTGAATTGATTGCTAGATATTAAGTTTGTGTGTTTGTGAATGGGCTTTGGTGTCCATCATACATACATACCTGCATGGCTCTGTGTCGTTTGCGTGTCGCTCGCCTCTGTGAAAACTCCTTCTGGACAGCAGAGAAGGCCAGTGAGAATCTCTCCAGCCCCACGTGTCTCTTCAGCAGCTCAATCAGCTCCTGTGCCAGGTTCTTCAGGGTGGGATCTGGACATAGACAGAGGGAGGGGTTCAGAGGAATCACTTGCAATTTTTGTAGGAAGTCTGAGGTTTATTTTCCTGTTACCATTTTCCCACTTGACAAATCGGACCAAGTTTTTTTTTTTTTAAAGACATTAAAAGCGGTTACCTTGGTCAGCATAGGTGCTGTCCAGCTCCCTGTATAGAGGAGTGATGATAGTGGCCAGATACGGGCCGAGTCGCTCCTTCCCCAGGTCCATGGCTATCGCGCCCAGGAACTTAAACACACACGTTCTCTGTGGGAGAGAGTAGAGGCAAAGAAAATTCAATTATATTACAATACGGTTTATGGCGCCTTGAGATTCGATAAAGACTACTAAGTTTAGTAAGTCAAGGCTCTTTGGTTTCTAGTCATTGGAGGAAATGTGTGAAGTTAACCAAAGAAGGAGACATTAAACTTCTATGTGTACCTTCAGGGGAACTTTGGGAGTGTATGCTGCCTCTCTCTTGGCCATCAGCGACAGCTTCTTCATCAACCACAGCAGGGAGGGAGGCCGATCATCCTTGTCATCCTCTTCTTCTTCCTCTTCCTCCTCCTTCTCCTCTTCCTTCTCGTCGTCTCCGTTCTCCCTCTGCTCCTCCTCCTCCTTCACTTCTTCCTGAGGAGGCGTGATGTCAGACTCGGGGGAAACGAGGTATATCACCTTGCCGACGAACAGCAGGTTCTTGATCACCTGTGGGCGGAACGGAACATTCAGGTCAATTAAATTGAATGTGTGATTTGAATTTAGCTTAGACAGAAATGTGTTTTAGATGGTGTTTAGGTGGAGTTTGGGCACCTGCTCTCCTGATGCCGTGTCTAGGAACTTGGACTGTAGCTGATGGCAGAAAGATAACGCCAACTCTCTCATCTAAATGTCAAAGAAGGCAGGAAAAACAAAAAAAAAAGTTTGTTCAAACAATGAAAGTAACATGCAGAAAATAGATCACAGCTGGAAAAGCCAGTCCTGACCCTCTTGTCCAGTCTGCTGGTGATGAAGGCTGTGGCTGGTGACAGAGGGGAAGCATCCTTTTCCTCTCCTCTCCAGAGAGCAACCAGCTGCTCCGCCTGATGGGCTGCAAACAGCTGACCAAAAAGCTGCGAGGCGGTCAGCCACACCCAGCAGTGAGGGTACCGCAGGTGGGCTTCGATGTGGCCTGCAAGAGAACAAAAACCTGAGTGTGTTTGGAAATGTGTAAGCAATGGCGAGGTCAGGTGGTGTGTGTCGGTTCTTTACCCCAGATACGACTGAGTGTGTCGTGAGGCTTGCTGAGCTCCAGCAGGCCGCAGTGTTGGCTCAGTTTGGTGATGAGTGTCAGAAAACTGAACAGCAGCCTGTCTGCTCCTCTCTCATCCTGCTCCTCCTCAATCTGAAAGACACACGAGAGTTAGGATGCTTCCTTTGCCGCGGGGTTTAAACTTCTAGGCCAACGGTAGTGTGAAGGTGTCGCCTCACATCTTCGTAGTTGTCAGGGTTTATCTCTTTCTCCAGCAGAGGCAGCAGGTCGTCCATGCGACGGGCAAACCGCTCCTCCTCCACCTCCACGAACAGACCGCAGACCTGAGCCCCGAGACGCCGCAGGCTGGCCTGGGAGGGCAGGGTAGAGGTTTACATTAGATCTTATTCAAAACGATTAGTGACCACAAGAACTGTAAAGCACACAAACATGTTACAAATATTAAAAAAAATATTTTTTCTTTCTTGTTAAAATAAAAAAAAGCAGCTGATTTAGATTCATTTTTGGGTAAAAGTGTTGCGAGAGTGTATGTGTACCTTCTCTGCATTCAGCCAAGTGTTGACGAGGGAGAACAGGGTGTTCTGGTTATTCAAGTCCAGCTGGGTCAGCAGGGTCTTGATGGCCATGGCGGCCATCTTCTTACAGCGCGCCGAGTCATCGTTGACCACGACCAGCGCCAGCGGGGCAAAGAACAGGCCGCTGTGCTGCAGCAGCACTTTCTGAGGGAGAATGCTAAAGTTATCAGCGATGGTAATATGTGTTAACTTCAATGTTGAAGCTAGTGATCTGGGTTTATCAATCATTAATAGAGATATTTTAATGTTGGCTTGATGATTATGGATTAAACGCAGGTTTCCTGGGTGATGATGCGGTCATATACATTCAGAATAAACCAAACTTTCTGTCTTTTGGTCCACGTGCAGACTTGAGAGGAAATGTACTCACCTGAGGGAAAGTCTGGAAGATGTAGGCCAGCATCTCCAGCACAGACTCCCTGCCTGTGTCGTGCTCGTAGGGCAGCTGGGCCACCACAAAGTCCAGGTGCTCTCGCAGCTTCTTCCCCAGTGGGTAGTCCAGCAGGTATTTCAGATAGATCTACAAAACATCAACACTGGCTCAACGCAAGATTTTCAAAACATGTTTGTCATTCAGTGTTCAGCAGAGAGGAAAAATGTGGCGTGTCTTTTTTTTTTAAACGTGCGAGTACCTGTCGACAGTGGATTCTGATCATAGCGTTGCTGCCGGTGACAGAAAGCTTGGCCACTTTTTTCATCACCTGCTCCATCTCCGGTACAATGAGCTTCCTGGACAGAATCGCCTGGACGAGACAGATACGCATGTAAACACACAGCTCGGGGGGCAGGTTTTGTTTCTGGACTCTTTTTTTTTACACTCAGGTCAACATCTGACTGGCTACCTTCAGCAGGCCGAAGGCGGTGGCCTGGCGAGACTGGTCGTAGATGTCCTCCTCGGCGTATCCCAGCAGCACCTGCAGCTGTGTCTCTGAGATCTGGTTGCTTTTGACATTCTTCACCAGTATGGTGATGGCCTGAGAGACAAATTGACAGAATAAACATAAATCAAAGCAGCAGTTTTATCTTTATTTTTCTCCAACCCAACACATTTGCATGATTGAGAAGGTAAAAAAGGTAATTTCTTCAATGATTTAATTACTCTTCTTTCCCTTAAAAAGTCTTGTAATATTCCAGAAAGTTGTCGTTATCTTACAGGAACATATACACTTCCTGCCCTCAGCTAGCACCTGTTTACCTTCAGATGTGTGTATTTATTACTATTAGCGGTACCTTGAAGCAGTTCTGGACCAGGTTGTAGTTCTCCCCGCGGGCGGCTCCGGCCTTGGAGTAATCCTTCAGCAGGACAAAGAGGTGCTTGGTCAGCTGGTCGGCGTTCTGCTCTACTGCTGGCAGAGGGAACTTTAACAGCCAAGTGAACGCCACCAGGGCCTCTGTGGTCACCTGGGAGGGAGGGGAGTGCATGTTATAATCTCTATTTTATTTACTTAAGAGATGCTCAAAGGTGGGGCTGATAAAAAGGTACCCATGTGTACCTTGACATGCATGGAGTTGAGGCAGTCGAGCAGCAGCAGTACGAAAGGATCCAGCATCTCCAGCGCCGAGGCCTCGGACGACGACACTTTAGATTTCTTCAGACTCAGGTGGAGCAGCTGAAGACAGAAGGACACACACATGATGGCAAACATTTCAGAAAACAAAACACACTAATCTAGTACATTATAGAATCCTAGCTCGGGGAGTGTTTTTAATGTGCACCTTGAGGCCAGCGTCCACCAGGATGTGCATGTTGGTCCGGCTGCTGACTGGAGCTTTCTGACCCCCTCTCTTTGGAGTTGGAGGCAGTAGCAGACAGCTGGGAGGAGGCAGTCGGGGGTCTGGGGGAGGCTTAGCTGAGGCTTTCTCTCTACAAAATACACACACAGTGTCGTAGATGGTAAATACGCATCAAAGTCATTACCTGTATATTGATGGGAGTGTGTGTCTTCATACCGGTCTCTCTTGGTGAGCAGCGGCAGACTCTGGCTGACCAGGCTGTGGCACAGCAGTAAGATATCATGAGAAGTCATGCCCTCGTTGACGAGCAGACCCAGGACCAGCCGCCGCAGCACGGCACTCACCCGGTTACACACTTTCAGACTGCAGGAATTCTCCAGAATCTGAAAGTCAAAGTTTTATGTTTATGTATAACTGCTTCTGTTTTAATGGGGAAAAAACAGATCATCTGATTTCCTGAATCATCTGAGTTTAAATATATTGATCCACTCACCTCCTTAAGTGGCAAAATGAACTTGGTGACGCTCTCCTTGCTGCAAAACTGGGCCAGCAGCTCGTAGGAGTCCATGCTCTTGCTGTGTCGAGCCTCCATCAGCTTGGAGACGATCCCCTTCACCTCCTTCTCCTCGGCCACGGGCCCGAACAGCTCGTTGTTGAAGATCTGACCAACAGCGGAGAAGAAGAAGAAGAAATGCTAAGCCACCTTTATTATTAGACGTAGTGGAGTCTAGGTGGGTTTGTGGTGTGAAGCGTTCTTACGTCGATGAGCATGTTCATGCATGGGTCCAGGTCTCCACTCTTCAGGGTCGGACTGAGGACGGACAGCAGCTGGTATACTGTGAATGTTAGCACGTGGACCTGGGGGGGGGGGGGGGCACAAACAGAGAAACAGACAGACATATTAGGAATTTTCAAAGACAATGCTGACATGCTTGCATGTGTGTGTGAGCTCCTACCTGGTAGCCCTTGGCCAGGAGCCCCTGCATCTCTTTGAGCAGGTACTGCAGGTACTTGCAGCCTAAAGTCTCGATGATCTTCACCAGAGTTCCCCTCGCCACGTCGCGGATCTCCTGGAAGCGGTTCCTCAGCACCACACACACCTTGATCAGGATCCTGGATGACACACACAAATATTTACCACACAAACAGACAAAACATGCATTTTTACCCTCATAGCATTTTCAAACTTTCTTGTTGCAGCGATAGAGGTAGTGATGTTTACTGTACCGTGAACGGTGCCTGTAGTGTGTAAAGCGCTTTGAGTAGTTAAAACTAGAAAAGTGTTATATAAATGCAGTCCATTTACACACACACATACACACAGATGCATACCCAGGCAGGTTGGCCTCCATGATGTGTATAGGCAGAGACTGCATCAGCTTGATCATGGCGAAGGCTATCGGTATCCGCGCCACCTCCTCATCCTTCACATCCTTCGATTTCACTGCCTTGTGCTCATCGTCACGCTTTATCTAGATGACACACACACACACTTCCAATATTACACTGCTGTTCAGAGCTTCCAGAAAAGAATACGACTGTATGTGTGTGTGTGTGTGCACATGGTACCTTTGCAGTGAGACACTTGTGCAAGCGAGGCAGCACGCTGTTACTAACGGTGGTGTGGATGCCGCTGATCAGAGACTCCAGCTCCTCTTTGCTCTGCGGCAGCCCGCTGGCCACTGCGCTGGGCTTAGAAGGAGCTGCTGGCCCCTTGGCCGCTTCCTTAGACAGGACATCTTTTCCTCCACTGGTGGTGTCCGTTTCCATGGGGATATCCGATGGCGCTGTCTTACCGTCTACCTCCATCGCCTCCTCATCGTCGCTTGCGTCCGATTCGTCGGCTGCAGCTTGCTCCTCATCATCATCTGCGTCCACTGCAACACTCCCGGCTTGATAAAGATACGTAGATTGATTTAGGATGTTTTGTTTTATCAATTTGAAATTGGACGCATTATGGCATCTAAATTTATCAGACTTTGTATGTGTTTAAAGTAGTCTGAGCTCTTTCAAACAAGCAGGATAAAAAAAAAAAAAAAAGGGATCAGTCACTCACCCTCTCTGGCCTTGGCAGCCTCCATTTCTCTGTTGAGGGTCTCGTGGTCAAAATGGAAGGCCTCCAGCACGGTGACCAGCAAACTGGAGTTATAGCGGGGATACACGAGGGAGAAAAGGAAAGTAGGAGAGGGAGTATCTTAATACAAAGTTAAAAAGTTAAAGTTAAAAAAGGTCAGTGCAATGCAACGGTTAAAACAAGTAACAACAGAGGACCCCACCTGGCAGCCAGTTTCTGCTCCGCCTGCCCTGTCTGCAGGATGTGGACAAAGTGTTTGAGGTAGTACAGGTACTTGGACCATGTCAGCCTCCGACACACGGCGCCCACCACCTCCACCGACGCCGATATCATGCTCTCATGCTGCAGTGTGAGAGGACGGGAGGGGTCAGAGAGAGACACACACACACACACACCAACAAACCACAGGTATTTTTCTCTCAAAGTCTGAGTCACCTTGAGCATCTTCTCATCTAGCAGCGCGGTCATGGCGTACGGCATGATGTAATTCTGGAGGGAACGCGGCGTCATCACCACCTGGCCCTCGGTCAGCTGCTTGGCTAACTTCCTCAGGGCACGGCCCCGACGGTGGATCTAAACAGGAAGAAAACACACACACACACACACGTATGACTAGGGCTGGGCATCACCACTGACTTCCCGAATCGGTTCGATTCCAATTCACAAGGTAACGATTGGATTTGATTTCCAATTAGATTTAATTGGATTCACTATTAATTGGAGTAGGGATACTACAGTTACAATATCAGGTTTGCTTGGATATGAAAGAGATTCTCAGAGAACTAATGCTGGCAATTGTTAACACTATAAACTGGTGCATTGTTAAAAATATTAATGTTGTTAAGAATTGAGCCCAAAGCAGTTACATAGGGACAAAAAAGATAGTACAAGTGTTTTTTTAAGTGCATAGGGTGTGATGCAGACGGTAAACCGTACAATGGACGGTAAAAATGGCCATGGCAGTTTATCGCTTGCCAAACTTTAGCCTAAGGAGCGTTATATAGCAGGACAAGCATTCCTTTAATCGTCTAGTTTGATATGATACCAATATCTTCACTCAAAAGAGCCTCCTGAAAGATCGATCTCAAATGAAGACTGATTTGAATTTAAACCCAGCCCTACATGTGACACACACTAAGGGAGATAGGAGTGAGTGTTCCTGGTTTCTCTCTTACCTGGATGTGCTTCATGTGCTCAAAGAAGTCAGACTCGAGGTCATGGTAGTTGGTGAGCTGCACCAGGTCTCTGAACTCCTTCCTGGTAGGAAAGGTCTTCACCAGGCAGGCCAGCACCGACGTGTATTCGTGCTGCACACTCTGGGGGGAGAGGCCACACTTTTAAACACGGTGGGTATTTAGAAAGAGCTGCAAAGATTCTTCCAGCTTCCTGAATATGAATATTTTCTAGTTTCTTTTCTCCTCTGTGACAGTAAACTGAATTGCTTCGAGTTGTGGACAAAACAAGACATTTGAGGACGTCATCTTGGGCTTTTGGAAAAACTGATCAACATTTTTCATAATTTTCTGACATTTTATAGAATAAACAACTTATTGATCACATCATGAATCAACAAAATAAAATAATCAACAGATTAAATCGACTTAATAATCCTTAATTGCAGCCAGGGCTTTAAATTAACACCTGCCAACCCGACAAATGTGGGTAAAAATTAACTTGACAGGTAACATTATGAAGCCAAGAAATTTGGGCGGTGTTGTGTGTGTTTGGGTTAGAAATGTAATCTTTATTTGGCAACACCGTGTCGTGACGTGTCATACAACCACTGGCTACATGCGTGGTAGTGATCACGAGCTACGCTGAAACAGAGAAGATGAACGGAAGGGCGCAAAACAAACCAGAGGAGCTGAAATTAAGTATTAAGTTGGTTAGGAAAAAAAACACAACTAAAGTGGAGATATTTTTCGGGAGTTAAAAAAACAAAAGAGGAAGGCTGCAGACACATGGGACAACAAAGAGTTGGTACGCAAAGAGCGAGCAGCAGGAACTGAGCAGACTCAGAGGGGGACTGATACATGATCTTTATCTTCTGTTCACCATTAAGCCATTCTGTTATTACATGATTGTTTTGAAAGTAAAGGTTTATATTTTTTTAACATTTTAATGTATATCTGCCATCAAACCCAAATTAAAAAACAATTTAAAGAAGCATGGATGTTTACATGTGGCGCTCATAATCTGTTTTTTTTTCCTGGAAAATTATTTAGCTAGTGGAAAATCTGATTTGAAAATCTACCAGCCATGTTGGCTGGTGATCAAAAAAAGCCCTGGTTGCAGCCATATATATTTAGAGCGTAGAATAGAATACACTTTATTGTCCCAGAGGGGGAATTTGTCTTGGGCATAGCGCTACACTCTACAAACTGTAATAATTAAAGTGTGTAGTGCAAAAAGTGCTGGTGTCCGTGATACAGCTGCTGTGTTTAGAAAGGTGTGTGTTCCCACCTCTGTCTTGCTGCGGAGCCCCTTGTGCACAGCGTCCAGGATGGTGTGTTGTACGATGTCCTTGTAGAGCTGCTCTCCAGTCCCGACCGCCGCCAGCTGGGTGATCACTGCCGACAGACACAAGGTGGCGTTGTCTCCCAGCGACATGTCACCAATCTGGAAGGGAAGAAATCAATCAAAGCTATCAAAGTAGCCAAGTAGTGTTACTTTAGACAGTGTACCTGTGTCATATATCTGCTTACCTCAAAGGTGTGGAAGCAGTTGTGCATGATGGTGCTGATGTAGTCCAGGTCCAGAGTCGTCATGTCTTTGACTCGCCTGGTGGCGTCTTGGAACGCCGCCAGACGCACGTCAAAGTAGATCTCATCCAAGTGCCGACTGTCGAACGCGTTTAACTGTGGGAGGGGATTAGAGATTACAGTCGGCTGGTCTATTGGAGTAAGATTAATAATTTAAGAAAACATCTCTGATGTTCCTGGTTAATGTATAACTAATAATAACATAACATTTAATGTGATGTAATAAATGGTCTTACCTTTGTGGCTAAATCAGTGATGTACGTGAGTGAAGGCTCCAGATCTGACAGAGTCTGAAAGCAGAGCAGCACAGACGCATTAGAGTTAGAAAGATGAATAATATAAGTATTAATAAAAAAATACTAATTCACCAATGATTCAAGGCAAATCTGGGGTTTATATCAACAGAAAGTCACAAATCATCTCATTTTAGTGATATTCAGTTTTTTTAATTATCCATATGTAAACATCATTTACAGCAGCCTCGAATTATATCAGTGTGTACTGCTTTTGTCCTGGAAACTGGAAATACACACAAACAGGCTAGAAGCTACATAATAGGACTGTTGACTGTATAATGAATTCATACACACATACAGGCTAGAAGCTACATATAGGACTCTGTTGACTGTATAATGAATCCATGCACTCAGTGATCTCTCACATGGATCAGGCTGCTGCTGTAGGTGAGATTCCAGCAGTTCAGTGCAGTAGTAACTACACATTTGAGTCATAAAATTACAAAGTATAGCTGTAAACTTGGGCTGTCAAAAAAATTTTTACTTTAACAGCACTAATTTTGTTAACATTTTGGGAAATATGGAAGCTGCAGCAGTAACGTTGTGGACAGTGCTGCCAACTTGCCAGCTTTCTCACTAGATTTTGCGACATTTCAGTCTCCCTTAACAACTTATATGTTCAAATATATTTTCATACATTCCCATGCATGCAGTCCACAGATCCCCAATTAAACACTAAACAGCGCTACCACTAGAGCATTAAAAAAATATCCCTTTTAAGGTACATTCAAAAAAGATAAAGAAAAAGGTATGATCACTTTGCGATTAATCGCAAGTAAACTAGGACACTAACACGATTAATACATTTAATCGATTGACAGCCCTACTGTAAACATAATATTTGTGTTCGGTGCTCTGCTGTACCTGGAAGACATTAGTGAGGGCCTGCCTGGGCAGCTTGTTATGGATGATGGAGAAGAGTTTGCTGAGCGGCCGCAGGAAGGCCGAGGGCTGCACGCACTGTCGCAGCAGGTTCTGCACTGTGGCCAGGACGTCGATTTCTGTCTCCTGAAATAAAAACACACAGGATGGTTATTCGTGGGCAGCAAGGAGACCCACACTCTATTGCAAAGACCTCCAACAACATTTCCTTGTTCTGAGTTGAGCATAGTTGGGCAGAGATACTTTTCAGGACACCTGCAAATCCTGTGCATGCATTGTTTTAGTCCGGTGCAACACCCGCAGCGGCGCCGCTAGTTAGCTTAGCATAGTGAATGGAATCCTATGTTGCCGGTTAGCATGGTGTGAGTGAAAGTGAGCCAACAAAAGACAAAAAAACAACCTAATTACTTGCACTGAGACAAAAAATGCGTTGGCCCACCTATCTACAGCTAGGGGAGACCGTGACAAACCCTATTTCAACAAACGGTGGCGTATCCCTTTAAGCAATAGACACATAATAAGCTGTTAGTCTTACTTCAGGATTGTGGCATTTCTGGAGGTAGGGCAGCAACAGGCTGATGAGCACCGAGCTCTGCTCCTTGTCACTCACAAATCGACTGACCCTGGCAGAGAAAAAGTCACACATTCAAAAAATGAAGTTTGATGAGACAACTGCATATAGGTCTGAGTCAGATCTTACATACAATAATACAGAAAAAAAAACTATACTGTGTTCTCATCCAAATAACACACTAACTTGGAGAGGATGTTGAGCTCTTTGGCCACGTGTGCCCTGAACTTCTTCTTCCTGAGTCTGTCGGTGTTGCGTACGACTCCGCTGAGGTACTGCAGCAGCGTGGATACGTGAGGCAGCAGCACTCTGGAGCCCTTACTTAATGAGTCTGGAGGAGATACAACAACATGCACATTTAACTTTGGCCATCGGCAAACAATTAGCCTGACACGGAGTTACAAGCCATAAAACAACTTCTGCCGACCTGCAGTGACGAGAGCGCCCTCTTTAGGCTCCGGGAACACACAGCCGTTGACGCTCAGCTCTGTCTCGGCCTCTGAGGCAACAAAGTCTTCAGCGGTCGCTAGGGACTCAGCTATGTCCATTACCACGGCGATGGTCACTGGGGAAGCGTTTTTGGCTGAGAGGAGGCTGAAGACGTTAAGGAGAACATCGCACTCTGGCTGGTTTGGCCTCTGTTTGGCCAGGAGGGGGAAGTACCTGAGACAGACCGACAAAGAAAATTGTTGGACTTCTTTAAACTCACTCTGAATGACATCTACTATTAACTAGTGAAGATGATTTTGTTAGATAGATGAGATAGAGGAAAGGAAGACTCTTAACCTGGCATTTTTGCACCACACATGGATGAGTTTCAGTAGAGGAGTGGGGGAGTAAGGGCTCTCTGTGGGGAGGCGACACACCTGAAAAGAAAGAAAGAAAGAAGTGTAAACCAGAAACGTATGGACAAAAAACCCAAATAAAAACATAAAAACCCACGTAAGAACACAAAAGCTTTTTTGCAACATGTACCTGAGGCCAGATCACAGCCTGGAAGACAGCATCCAGCTCGTCTTCACTGAAGCTGTAGGAGTCGAAGCCGTCAAAAAAGTCCTGGATCCTCAGGATACCGAGTCGTCTCAGGTTCTTCAGGGGACTGATGCAACCCGCGCGCAGCTGCAGACGACAGAATAACAACTCAGCACGGAGACCCCAGAACACTGAGGTTCTTTGGAATCTCTAAATGCAAGGCATTGTGTTATATACTGTTGTAACAGTGACTACTATTACATGCACATAATATTCCGGTTTTTGCCCTTATGCCGAAAAGGACAATTTTCCGACTGTGATAATGTGATAACGTTTAAAAAGTAGCTGTGTTTCTCCTTCTTATCGGGTCTGCAGCCTTGCAAACTGTTGGCTGGTTGTGTTTGTTTACAGCAACCATAATAACGCACAGAGCTGACCATAAGCCGTAAAAAGGCAAGAGGCTGTAAACTGGGCGTAAACTGTGGTAAAAACCCCATTGATTTTCCAAAAGCGCTGTATACATGCCTCTAAAACCCGAAAATGTATTTATGGGTTAAGGCCTTATTCGGAATATCCAACCGTAATATGCTGTTTACGTGACCTGTATCAAATTCAGAATATTGTGATATTCGGGATAATCGTTGAATAATGGTGTGCATGTAAACGTAGTCAGTGTTGTACTTTTTTGAGGTAAGAATACTTTAAATGACACAGTAATACAGCAACCGTATCCGAACCACCCCAACCAATTTTATTTGGTGCTTTTGAGATGCTCTCACCTGGTCCCTGTTGTTGTCCAGGAGGGTGGACACAGAGGCGGTGACACACAGCAGGATCTGCAGCACCTTGGGCAGGTAGATGTGGATGAGGTGGCCCAGTTTCTGGATCAGCACATTGATGATGTTCAGCAGGCTGTGCTGACGGCCCAGCGGCAGGACGGCAGCCACGTCGCTCTCCGCTACGGCTTTCTCCACTGCTGCCAGGCACGAACCTGAGGACACAGAGGTTGGCGAGGGGCTGTTGAAAGGCTGTTTTTACACCGGAGTCTCAGGGGAGCATCAGTTCAAGAGAGACTTGTGTACTGGGCAGCCTATGATATACTATCAGAATCATTCAAACCTTTATCTGTGGATCAACTACACATGTAAGCAGTAATGGGACCAGAGTACCTCCACCAACATAATTGTAGTTATCACAGAGAGTTTCCAATCATAATGAGACACCCACATAAACTAAAATGTATGTTGATTAGGGTTAAAATTCAACTACAACACTAAAAATGTAGCCTTGTACCATAGAGACTTATACAGTGGCTTCAGAAAGCTTTTAGACCCCTTCACATTTGCACACTTTGCTGTGTAGATGTCATTTTAAATGGATACAATTCCTATTTCTACCCATCAATTTACACTCCAGCTCCATTCAACACAACGCTGTTGTCAGCTCTGTGGTATTCAAGAGCATAAACGAGATCTTGTGTATGTCCTCATAATACAGGTTTGTGTTGATCTGGGCATACATGAGGTTTAACTTTATATTGTTATTTAGCAAGTAAGTTATGGTGCATCTCAGGTGATGTTATGGAGTAATCCAAAAGTAATGCAACTAGTAGTGTAACTAGTTACTTTCAGCAGTGAGTAATATAAGTAAGGCATTACTTTTTTACCCTAACCCTTGATTCAGTACTTTGTAGAAGCATCTTTGGCAGCAATCTTTACTCAGTTCTAGCTTTTCAAATAGGAGAATTTGCTATGTTTTATATCAATTTATATTTCTACAAATCAAACATCTTTCAGTTTTGGACTTATGGTTGCACAAAACAAGACATGAAGATGTCTTGGACTTTAGGAAATGGTTGTGGCCAATTATTGCTATTTTTTGGACAATTGAAACAACTGATTGAGAAATTAACATGCCCTGATTCAGAAACGGTCTTGGCAATCTACATTATCCAACACGATGGACCAGAGCCCAGTGATTACCTTGAGGATGCCAAAATGCTGCAAGATCTGTCATTTTTCAACCAACCAAAAAAACAACTTTGGATTTTGCTCATCTCTCAAATGAAAATTGTTCAGTGTGTACCGCAGACATGTCCTCCTACCTTGGCTGTGATGGCAGACGGGCTCCAGCAGCAGGTCGATGAATATTCCCAGCTCCTCAGCTTGGCAACCTGCCAGGAAACGCAGGATAATGGAGGACCGGGTGGCGGCGCTCGCCTTCCCCTGAAACTTACTGCCTGCTTTACTGCGCAGACGGCCGAACAGGATCCTGAACCATAAACAGCAACAACACAGGGCTGGTGATGTTAGATCAAGTGAAGTGTTAGCTACTTCTGGAAAAGCTGTGATAAATTAAGTAAAGTAGTAGTAAAAAATTACTCCTGTAGTTAGAAGCATTCTTTTATTGTTTCAATCATTTATGTATGAATATGTCTACTGTTCCCACAGTACATCTCAGGCTGAGAAGCTTCCTAAATAAGGAGATAAAGTTGGCATCAAGCAGCCAGCAAGGCTGATTCCATGCACATCACCAGATGAATGAAACACAGAACCAATATTATTTTAAAAAAGCCGTCAACAATGGAAGTGTGGGAGACAGACTGGCTGGAGAAAGAGAATCTGTAAAAGCACATTCCTCTTGTTTAAAAGCCTGCTACTGTCCGGCAGATAAAAATCTGTTTAACTTTGAAATGTCTTATTAGCTAATATGTAAACCACAATGTTGTTTTATAGTTCCAATAAAAAAAGACTCCCATTTAAGCAGTGAGTGGTTCTTAGTAAAGTTCAAGGAATGGTTTGACATTTTGGGAAAAGCCCTTTACTTTCTTGTCAAGGACTAAATTAGAAGAAAGATTCCACTCTCCTTTTAAGGTGCTGGTAGGTGAATGTCTTCTAAACTTTGGACAGAGTAAGGCTACCTGTTACCCCTACCAGTGGTCTGGCACATAAGCCCTCATATTGACGGTTTTACACTTTGGTTTTTTGTACAGATTTACAAAAAGTTATAATGTGTTAATTACAGCAGTGAACTTTAGAGGTGCTGGATAATGGACTTTGTTTCCAGTGTTAGATGTCAAATTATGTCAACATACTCTGCCGCGCGCACGCACGCGCACACACACACACACACACACACACACACACACACACACACACACACACACACACACACACACACACACACACACACACACACACACCTCATGAGCAGTGGGATGAGTTTGGCTCTGTGTGAAGCATCAACCACTCCTGTTTCCTCAGTAATGTTGAAATGAACAATCTCCTCTTTGAAGTGTTTGTCGTCCAGTAGTCTCTCAAGGTTCTCCCTGCACAAACACACACAGACACACACAAAACAAGGGTCAAACACATCCCCCCTGCAGCTTCTAGTAGTTCAATGTCTAAGCCTTATTCGCAAGGCAGACACTCCTAATTGCCCATAATGTAGCATCATAATGATATTATATGTTCATTTAACATAGAAATGAAATAAATCTTTTAATTCTATGGCATTTAAAAACCACTTAATGAGCTATGGATTGATGAACAGCATTCAAAATGAATCTGAATCCCAGAGTCTGTTCACTGCTGTCTGTCAAACTGTCCAGGACTGGAACCAGGTCAGTGTTGACTGGTCCTGAACAAAGAGTCGTACACAATCATCTGTAATGCTAAACTTCCTCAGAAATACACATCTGTCTGCAGGCGGGCTGGAGGTGCAGTAAACGGATAGCTTGATAACAGACAGAATTGAGGGCATGATGTCAGGCGGAGTCAGCACTGAGGAGGAAGTTAACATGCATCCGCCTGTAACCATAGAGGCTGGAGGACGAGAGCTCTGATTCCTATCCAAGACACACACAATCGCCTCATTGAGGAAAGAAAAGAATGGGAGATTGTTGCTTCGAGAGACGCATTACTGTATGTTTGCTTTTCTGTCCATCTCTTCAGGTGGTTAAGGTGGTTTTCTTACTTGTATGGCACTATGTTGGAGTCTTTGTATGTGAGAACACATTCCAGTGCCACTCGCTGGATCTGCTGGTCCTGATGACAGAGCAACTGAAAACGGAGAGAAACGTGTTATGTTGGTTTGATGCCTTAGAAAATACTTAACCTTAATATATTAAAACGGTCCAAGGGTCCCAATCTCTGTTCAGACATCTTTTAGGGTGAAATACATACAGGGGTGCCAGTATCAGGCAGCTCTGACGTTGCTAGTGTTTCAAGACAAGGTGTGTGTGTGTGTGACGTTTTAGGATTACCTGGTTATAGAGCTCACTGAGGCTGCTCTCCATGTAGAGGGAGCGAGGGTTGGTGAATTTGGCGAACACCTTTAGATGGACAATCAGCTGTCTGGAAGAAAAAAAAAAGACAATTCCCAGCCAGGGTTAAATTATGCTTCCAGACAATATACCCCCAGTACAGTTGTACTGGCCATAAAGAAGCAACCAAAACTATTGTATATCCCTGCATCGTAGTTGTAAAGCTTATCATGGTCGGGGCCAGGTATTCGTTAGGCAAGTACTTTTAGGTTCTGTATCGATACTATCAAAAACTGTCAAAGCTGGTATCAAACATCGGGTCAGATTTAGGGGGCTTTCACACCTGAAAGTCCGAACCGAGGTTCATGTTTTTGCATTGGATCCGGTAAGTTCTGGTTTCACACTGTAGTTATGCAAGTGCACTAAAGACCTATACGTGACAAAACTACGTCCTGTTGTCATCGCATACGTGAGCTGCGTCTCCCGACAGTTGTAACTGATTGGTCTGTAGACGGGCTTCCCCGTCCTCTCGTATCCTCTCTCTGTGTCGGAGTTTTTCCAACTGACCACGGCTCTCCCCGTGCTGCCGCGACTCTTTTTGTTTCGTTGCGTTGTTGAGAAGCACGACACGGGAACTTGAGGCTACTTGGGGCTTGAGGAGCTGCAGCATTTATCCAGAGACAAAGTGAAACCTACATTGTACATTTACTACCACTTAACAAGTAAACTGCTCACATATTCTCTGCTCTGAGCGCTGACCCCGTTACCCTCTCTCACGTACACACTAAGCACCGAGCTATTCCTTAAAAGGAGCTTCCCCGGTCTTATAACACCAAGATAGCCTGCCAGAGCTTCCAGTATTTGGCCCGAAAGTCCGAACCATCCAAAAAATGCTTTCACACTAGAAACAAACCGGACCATGGCTCAGTTTGATCCGGACTGAGACTACATACATGTGTGTTTCTATAGTGGTTCCAACAATGGCTGACTAGTCAGAGACCAATGCATCTTTTTAGATGATTTTTTATTTTTTTGTTTTATTCTTTAACAATAAAGAATCATGTATGTTACTCTTCCATGTGCTTTTTATTTGCCATTCTTAGCACACAATTTGTGTTCTGTCCAGTGAACTAAGAATATAATTTGAGAGGATTGTACAGTTATAAAAACCTATTATTGTACAATCCTCTCAAATTATAGTCTTAGTTCACTGGACCAGTAACTATGTAGTACAGGCTACTGTACATTCATGTAACAACAGGGAGAGGACACCTCAGTGGTTTCTGACCTAATATTTTGCTGGGGGGAAATAACTGATGAATACTTTGTAACAGTCATGTTTACAGTGCGCATTGAGTTTATCACTCAATTATCTTCATAGTTTCTACATTTTAGAGTCCAATTTTTCAGCATCTTTCTTTTCTATGTCCATATATACGAGGAATCAAAGCATATT
The DNA here is from genome assembly GCA_023631565.1 of Gymnocephalus cernua. Classification (NCBI taxonomy): domain Eukaryota; kingdom Metazoa; phylum Chordata; class Actinopteri; order Perciformes; family Percidae; genus Gymnocephalus; species Gymnocephalus cernua. The sequence continues at coordinate 17,583,304 of CM042447.1, read as the reverse complement.
CGGGAAGAGGCAAAGTTGTTATAATAAAAAAGCGAAATAAAATATAAAAATATACATTTACGACCACTTCTCTTAACTGAAACCATTCTGCTCACTTTTAAGGCAAAATATACAACTGTTAATGTGTGCAAATGATTAGTAGCCTAATTCCTTGAATGTTATAATTATGACGGTTTCAGTTCCGAGTCGTGGTCACATAATGTCTATTTTTAGGCTACTAACACATTCAGTCTGTCCGCGATTGTCTGCAACGTTTTCTCTCGCTGTTTCACTTCATCAAACTTCCATAAGAAGCTGTTGCTGCTCACTCTATGGAAATATATATGCACAATGCATATTCTCCATTTTAGCATCATTAATCTGTGACCTGTGAAACACACCAAGCCAGGATGCTCTGATTAGACTAGGTCAAGCCTCGCTTGATCAGTTATCCTGGATTAAAAATTCTGCTTCTGTGAAACAGCCCACTGCTGAGGTTTAGACAACATCTGCCATTTTAGAAATTTGGCTTCTTTCATTAAATAAAACAAAAAGGGGTTTTGTTTACATACACAGTATGTATCTACAAGGGTACTGAATATGGTAAGGAACCTGAAACCCAGATATTTTATAACAATATTATCAAAAGTAGTATTCAGCATTTCAAAGATTACCAGCCCAGTTTTTGTTGACACATTTATTTTGATGTAATTATATCTAGGGATGCCCCTTCTTAGTCAACTAATCTGTCGTTTTGGCCTTAGTTGACTAAGATTTCTTTCATTGATTAGTCATTTTTTATGCTTTTTCCATACTGAATGACTTATTTCCAAGAAACTTATGTGCACATCTCAGGTAAACACAAAATTTGAAGTGGTGCCTTTGTTTTACAGATCTGTTGATTAAATCAACTCATCGCTTAGTCAACGAATTCGGCTGGGTGTTATTCGACCAAGAACTTCTTTAATCAAGGACAGCCGTAATAATATCATTACCTTAACAAAAGTAGGAAACCTGACTTGTGTAATAGTAAGGACTTACACAAGGCAGGTGGAAACAACATTCACTGTGATCCTGATGTCTTACTTTGCAGCAGCTCTCCTTGGAAGAGCCTTCCTCTGTTGTCTGCCTCCCTCCTGCGCCTCCTGCTCCTCTCTCTCCTCCTCTTCCTCCACAGCTATCGCAGACTCCTCTAGGGCAGCGTCACTCACCTTCCTCAAGTCCTGAGTGGGTGCCACCAGCAGGTCGGCGGGGTAAAACTCATTCCTGAAAACAAAAATAACAGCGGGCTAGATACTTCCAGACTTAAAGCATATTTGGAAAAAGATCAATCGGGCAATTTTTTGCTAAAAACTTTTTTTCCTAACTCTCTGACCACTAACCTGATGAACCTGAGCAGCAGCGGGCTCAGCTCCCGGCTACGTGGCTCCACTCTGTCGGGAAACTCCGTCATGCAGCGCCACAGCAGGCTGCGGAAGTTAGGGAAGTCCGTCCTCTCGTTGGGGTTGGATGTCAACTTCAGCTGCTCTAGGAACAGCACCCCCGTGTCTCCGCTTTCAATGACGGCGCAGCCCGGCTCGCCCTGAAGACCACACTCTTCCTCTTCATCATCCTCGGCGCTCTCCTGCAGTTCTTTTTCTGTGACATTCAGAATCAGGTTTATTGCCAAAGTAAGTTACACTTACAGGGAGTTTGCCATAAACAAACAAACATATAAGACATTAATATGAAATAAACAATACAGAAACAAATATATACAAAATAGCTGTTTAACAAAAAAAGGAGGCTGAATGGATTGAGTTCAGAATGTGCAAAAATATATAGTATGTGCAATGGGCAGGTGTGGAGTCCAGATATAAACAGGGTTTCTGCAGGTTTCAACATGTCAAATTTAAGACTTTTTAAGAACTTTTAAGACCTTTATGAATGAAATTTAAGACCTTTTTTACCACATAAAAGTACAACAAAATGTCACAAAAGTACTTGGAAAGTAGATACAATTATTAAAATTGAATCAAGCAACAAAGTAATAATGATCTGTACATATACAGCAAATGATATATTTGAACTATGGAAAGAAAGAACTTAGCAAAAGAAAGAACTACAGAAGAATTAAAAAAAAAAAATTTCAATGGGAATTAGAGGTAGCGTTACATGGACGTAGGGGAATGTAAGACCTGTTTAAAATGATTTAAAACCTAGAACAAAATTCTTTTGCGAATTTAAGACTTTTTAAGGCCTAAAATTTTGATTTTGAAATTGTAGACTATTTTAGACTTTCCCGCGGAAACCCTGGCGATATATATAGTACAGAGAGGAAGATCTACTTTAGTCAAGTTGCCCTATTTCCCCTAGCATTTCCATACACCAACGCTGGGGGTCCCAGCATGTAGACTTGACATGGAACTCGTGACAATATGAAGGACCAGGGTCCTGACACACAGCAGGCAGCCTTACCAGCCAGCCCCGCCACCATCTCCAGTTGTTCATGGTAGACCCTCCAGAAGTCCTTGTTGTCCATCCCTCTGGCATGGCTCCTGAGAGGAGGAAAGAGACTCATTTAATTACAGACTCAAAGGTTTAGCATTCCTCATTTAAAATAGATGGGTTCAAAAGGGACAATAAAATGTTTATAAATGTTCACCTTATTTGAAAAGTGCGCCACCGACACAAAGTAAATGCCGCAATGAATCCAAACAGCATAAGTTGGTTTATGTCAGCTGAATTTAATTTGGCGGGATCCTTTTATACTCACACGAGAAGTTCGATGACTGCGTCCCACAGTGGCCTGAAGTTGACGAACAGCATGGCGATGAGGTAACGCAGGGGCACCTGAAGGAAAATGAGCATGTCTTACATTTACACACAGAAAGCCGGTCACAAGAATAGATGAACACTATCGCGGCGTTGCTATTTTCCACGCCAGGCAGTGCTTGAGTCTGTACCTGCTGGAAGGTGGCGGGCGGCCCCAGAGGCAGACTGCGCTGCACCAGGTCGTGTCTCAGCTTCCGGAGGTGAAGCAGCTTGTCTCTGTAGTCCTGCACCGAAGCCGGCACCAGCTCCGCCTGCAGGCAAACTGCAAACACCGGCTGCACCTCCACATTCTCCTCACCCTGCACAGAGGGGCGGCCACTCACGCAAATAAGTAAATGAGCTCATTGCTTTTCTACATATAGGAGTTTTATAAGAATGTGGCCGTACCTCAGTCTGTGGAGGGAGCTCTGCCTCAAACTGAGAGAGAATCCTTAGGGTCAGCAGGCGGGTCTGAGAGAGAAAACAATTCCATCATTGGTGGCAAAAATATCAACATATTTATATTATTCGTTAGGTATTCTCTTGACGGCTCACAGGTACTAATGCTGCTTTAATGACAAACGCAAACTCTGTGTTTAAATGACCTTCCAGTCTGCTGAAGTGCCTGCAAACGTACCTTGGAGATGTTGGAGGAGAGGTTGGCGTGCAGTATCTGGTGGAGCTCCAGCAGTGCACTGTGGGATAGGTGCTCTGAAACGCCGCTGAGTGACAGGCGGGTGTAGTACAGGTCTCCTAGCAGCAGGGCCGACAGGTCAGTGGGAAACCTCCTGTAACCGTAATGAATTGGTTATGAGTATAACCCTTCAGTGGGAGTGAGAAAGGTGCTTACTACATGATGGGGTGGGGTGATTGGGGGGGATTTGCGACGAGTTTTAGGATTGACTCTTTCCCCTAGAATCGTTATTTTTTTTTTTTTTTTTACCAATGATTTACCTAAACATATTCTGTTTATACGGTACGGCCGACGGCGACTACATCGTATCCTTTTCCAGCAAAAATGACGGAAAGCAGAAAATCCGTTATGTACTTCTTTACAAATGAAATAAACGAACGACCGACTGATGTGATGTGATGTGCATTCTTTTTAGAAAAATGTCTCATGATTTATTGTTTTTAGAAGTGTGTTATTCAACTTTTGTTTTTGTTAAAAATGTGACTTGACAGATTTGTTTTATACATTGCTCTAGTTATTTGCATATGGTATTTGATTTCAGTTTGCTTTAATATTATCACTGCTTTTGTGTAACATTTCAGGACTTACTACCACAGGTTTGTTTGTGTTAATATTCTTACATCAAGCACTGGTTTAAAGCAAATACACATTTACAGTTTAGTTTCCCTTAGATTTATTAAGGTGTAGGTTTGAACAGTTCATTGTTTGTTTCTGCATACTCACACTTTTCTTTGTTCCTTTGTCTGGTCACCATGCAGGAAAATGTTTGGGGAGGACACGCCGATCATTTCTGGTGTATTTGATGATGTCATTACTGACATCACAGGTCGGAACCAAGGAATGGGGGTTTCCTGTGTCTAGTGATTTGTCATGTGTTTGGTTTATGCATTTTTTGGGGTGATTGGAGTAAGTTGCATGTCTCAGAAAAGTGTTCCTTATCTGTGTAACATAAGTACAAACTGTCTAGCTTTGTTCAGAGTGTGGTAATGTGCAAAATGGATGCACTCAGGGTGATAGTGGTGCGGTCCAGGGCTGATTGAGAGCCCTGTAAAAGCAGTGGCATTTTTGCTGCGGCAGCCGTGCTGCCATCAAAACGTGCATTGTTTCATTTGGTTGAGTAGTTTTGTTATTTTGCGCAAGTGGTTCTTTTGAAAGTTTCAAGTTTCTTTGTATTTTTTTATTCATTTAAATTTTCCTCGTTTATACATGTTGGGCACTGTAAATAAATCTGCACTGCCTGGAATTTAAGAAGTCTGCCGTCCAATCGCAATTATCAATACTATCGAATCGCAATACTTCTAAATGAAAATTGCAATACAAATCGAATCGGCACCCATGCATCGTGAAAGAATCGAATCGGAACAAAAGCATATCGCCCCAGCCCTACTCCTTGTTGTGATAAATAGAGACATTCAGCAACAGAAAGACGTTTTTCACATAAGACATGAGGTATGGATGTGTCTTATATCAGTAAGTTGTAGCTTTCTTTCTATTTATCCAGTCATTACCAACCTGACACACAAAGTATTAAGCTACACATGCAGTAGTTACCGTAGTATTGAGTTGATCTTGTCCACAGTGACCAGTGAGAGAAGCTGGGCAGAGCCGTCCAGAGTGAGGAGGCAGCTCAGGGCCTGTCTGGCTACAAACAGACCAGCTGGAGGGGGGGGGGGGGGGGGGGGGGGGGGGGGGGGGGGACAGAAGGGCTTCAGTCAGTCTCGAGAACAGCAAAACGTACATACTAAATGGACCACTCAAAATCTTGGCTCCGTTTTCAAACTCATTGGGTCAATCTGTCACTCCAAAGAGAAAAAGATTTGAGAGACTTTTTTTTATAAGGAATTCAATCACTTAATTCACTTAAATACATGTTTTTGTATGTGGTTGGCGTTTTTGGCACTTTTAAAGTGGACATTTATGGAGCTGCAGCTTTTTTTCTGCAGTCCAAATGTCTGACTTACTAACTCAGAAAACCTAAACACATTCAATTTGCAATATGAAGTGAAGAAAAGCAAAGAAAATCGTTGAGTTTGAAAAGCTGTTACCAGAAAAAATATGGTATGTCTTTACTTATCATGATTAACTAATGTGATTATTTAATAATCAAAATCCTCACATACATATATTTTCTTTTGATTTAATAATGGATAAACCAACCACACATTTTAACCCTAACAAATCACAGCCGTTTTAGTTGCTATGAACATTTTGCCATTTAGGCTTCTAACACTTTTTATTCACTGTAAACATAAACAAAAGAAAACAATAAACCTCAAACCTTTTCCCAGTTTCTCTGTCTCAATCTCACACAAGAGGTGGTTTAGGTAAGCAGTCACAGCGGGAACAACACTAGCCGGAGCAATGGGCCTGAAAAAAGAAAAAGAAAACTTGAATACAGTAGATCCTTATATTAAAAGGATTTATCAGCAATGCATGGAGGAAGCAAGGGTCACCAGTTCACACTAACAGTCCAGGCTCCTGTCCTAGTATAAGATTGTTTTGACTTTTTTTTGTAACTTTGACTCCATATCAACATCCAATATTATTTCCTATTTTGTTACCATTGTTTTTTAATGAGGCAGAGATTTTTAGGTTACAGTTGGTGTGGAGAGGAAACACTCTAAACCACCAACGAATGCAACGACTATGTCACATAAGCTGTAGAACAGATTTTGCTATCGTTTTACAGTGTGATCCATTATTAAAAATTGGCTGATACATTTTATTTTTTTCCAAAGAATGCATCAACTTCTCTAACTGTCCCTGTCTGCAAAAACATCTTTAAAAAAAGAAACTGTGACTGAGGCATGAGGACCGTGTGTGTGCCTGTGCATGCGTGTGTTACCTGAGGTGTGGCAGAAGCACCAGGGCGGCCCACGGCAGCGACAGGTCCGAGATGGATTGGTTCTGCTCCTCAGGTAATTGGATCAGCGACAGCACCAGCTCTGGCACCACAGGCTGCTCTGATGTTGCTTTGCTGGCCTCACCTGCCTCCTTACTGCTGAACACTCTGCTGGAGAAGGAAAACATATTTACATCCTGGAAAATAATACATTCAAATATAAATAGAGACGGGATTCAGGAGAACTGCAGAAATCAGACAACCAAATACTTATTCGGGCTGTTTTTTTTAATGTTAATATGTGTATGCTACAGTATCTCACCCTGTGGTCTGTCCGGTGAAGAGCAGCGGGTAGGTTTCAAAGGCCATGGAGCCATCTGTGGGGGGCGGGGCTTTGGCGAGGATCAGACTGACCAGTGCATCCAGGCCGCAGTGGCGAGACAGGGGATCGCCGCAGCCGAACAACCCAGCGGTGAAGCGCAACAGGCTGGGGAGGAAGAGCTGGAGGAGAGGGAGGGAGAGAAAATTAAGTGTCAGAGAGTCCTAGGGAACCAGAAACACATTGCCTTAAACACTGCATATATCACTCTAGTGACGACTCACCTGTTCAAACTGTTTCATGGTGAACATCTCCTTGGTGAACTCCAGTATCACATCTTGCCCCATTGTGCTGCCAAACACCTTGTAAAGAAGACAGATGTCACACGAAGGCACAAGTACACACACACACAAACCTTTCCTCACACATTCATATCCTTACCGACACCCTGCACATGTAAGAAAAACTCTCAAACATACGGACGAATCTCATTCTTTTGCTTCCGGTTTAGCTCAAACACACACCTTTTGGACCGTCTCCTGGATGAGTGCTTTGGGCAGGGTGACGTTCTCCCCGAGGAGCAGAGAGGAGGTGATCTGAAGGAGCAGACGGGAACAAGAAGCCGACAGAGACGCGCTCTGAATCAGCTGCAACACCGTCTGTAGGCGCGAGAAAATAAGACCACGAAAACATACAGCGAAAAGACGCCATTTAGACTTTGATGGGGACAACAGGTTTTGTTTTTGCATGCAATGAAAGCTCAGAAGTGATTGTTCTCCTCTTACCTGGCAGACAGCCTCCGGCTTGGTGATCTTTACTCCGTCCTTGTGGGACACCAGGGTGTGGAGAATGAACAGCAGCCTCTCCAGCTGCTCGGCTGCCTCTTTTCCTTTCGCCTCCACAATGCCCAGAACCTCCACCACACTTAACTGTACATGAGGACACACCATTATCAGACACAAGTGACAAAGAAACCCTGGGTGGAGAAACGTCTGACGATGATTTCTCCATGCCATGCCTTTTAGATCTAAGTGTCTTGGGAAGGGGGTTTTGAATGCTCTGATTGAAAGTAAAACATCTCGCCCACCTGTAAGGACTCCCACAAAACCAGGAAGTGTTCTCTGTCAATGTGATTGGCTGCAGCCTGGGCCATGTGATCCAAAGCGTCCCTAACAGTGTCCCACGGCAGAGAGGCTCCTGGGTTGGTTGAGGATCCGAGCTTACGCAAAGCTACAGGTAGAGCCTGGCGGGACGGGTAAAGAGAAACAGAACATTCAGGATCACTGTGTCTATTATTATACAGCTTTGTTCAGTCCTCCATGCAATGACATTTACACATTACAAGGTTTTATTGCTTAGCAACAGACTCCAATTTGATTGATTTTAACTCTACCTAACTGGCAACGCATAACGTTGTGCTAGACAACTTCAAAGGAAAACTCTGTCCATCACCGAGTGGGGATTCTGCGCGCAACATCACCCACTCCTTGGGAAAAGAAACTCACATTTGCAGCGCAGGAGTGAAACATGTTTCGGACTCCTTTGCACATTTCGAACAGCAGCTGACCTGCTCCCTCCGCCTTGTCGGGGTGCTGCTGCAGGTCTGAGAACACATGACTGAGCAGGGCATCAAGATCTGGAGCCTGTGTGACAAAATGAGACAGCATTGAAAACAAAAGTTATTGTGTAACACACAAATGCACTATAATACGAAATTGAACTTTAAAGCACGAGAACAGAAATGCACTAGTTCCTGTTTGACATCTGCTCACATGGCAAAGAACTCACCTTTCTCTTTTCTTTCATTTGTATTTTACTAGCATTCAGATACACATACATCCATTTCAATTTTTCAGATTCTATGACAAACAATTTACTTATTCTCTTACTTATTAAAGTATATAAATTAAAAGATGAGATAAACAAACAAACAGATGAACCAACAAAAGTAATACCATAGTAACAAAACTTTAAATAAAACAGGGAGAAATCATTTTCAATACAGTCAGGCCATTTATCTGAGACATAGTTGTACCGCTTCTGCCAGTGGTCAAGAAATGTTTCCATTCTCCGGTTAACATGAGGTGTAATCTGCTCCATTCTGTAGATTTCTGTTACAATGTCTCTCCATGAAGTAATTGCTGGACACACTGGTAATAGCCATTTTCTGGTAATAGCCTTTTTACTGGCCACCAGCATTGCATTTAGAACTCACCTTTCTCATCAGAAAAGAGAAGCTCTCTGCTGCAAACTTGCGGATGTGCTCTTTCTTGTGCTCCAACAGTGTGCTGTATAAACTGCGGGGTGAAAAGAAGTAATAATAATAATAATAATAGGTGTGTGCTACAACAATCCACCACGTTATGAACAGCTTCACTTGCAAAGCATCCACAGAGTCTGACTCCATCTTATTATCTCACCTGTAGATGTTGGTCATGTCCTTCACCATGAGCCTCCACAGGTACTTGTAGAGGTAGGAGAGACAGGTGAAAGCCCACTCCAGGACCTCTGTGTCCTTGGTTTCCAGCAGTGCGGTGATGAGAATGAAGAAGTCGGGGAAGTGGGGGTAGAAGTCAGTCTGCAGGTCTCTGGCCAGCTGCACCACCAGACTGGAGAAAGGAGGAGAGGAGAGGAGAGACGGCGCTAGTACATCACCTTCTAATTCAACAACAATTCGATTAGATTTGACTTTACTGTCATTGTGCAGAGTACAAGTACAAAGACAACGAAATGCAGTTTGCGTCCACCCAGAAGTGCAAAAAGAGTGAAAAGTGCAATGCGATATACAAAGTATAGACAGGTGGTGCATAGACAGTACAAGAAATATAGTGCAGTGTAGACAGCAGTATACAGTTGGTTTACAGTAATACAAATTGAACATAAATATGTGCAGTGTATTAGCAGTTACCGTATAAGAGCAGAATAAATATGGCTACGTAAACACAAGACAACTTACTCCAGCAGCGGCTGGTAGGCCAGACTGTTCTTGACGGCCAGGTGCGTTTTCAGACTCTCCACTATCGACTTCTGATGGAAAACCAGCATGTTGAATGACTGGCTCTGGTTTGAAACCTCTTTCAAAAATGTAGCTGTGAAGGAAAAGCATTTCTTGTTCACGTTGGCTACAAAACACTTTCCTCATCTTTCCTCAGGTTTAGTAGTAGATACGTTAAGCTGTCTTTGTTCCTACAAGTGATAATATAAAGCATGTGGTACTGATTATATATTTTATACGTACTGAAATGCTCGGTCAAGTTGAGGTCTCTCCATTTTGTCAGTCCTTCAGAAAAGTATGTTTCTACTTCCTGCGTGAGGTGCAAACAAGTCATTACTAAATCACATGCAAACCACGTCAACACTGAGAAGCTCACTGTGTCAATTGGAGGAACCATTATGTTGCCAAAACTACTGACTGTACAAACCTCTGCATAAGACCCAGTCCTGTCAATGCGATGGATGACATCAATGTTAACATTGGCAAGTCTTTCAGCAAAAGTGAGGAACTGAAAGAGACACGTAAGAAGGTGTTATTATCTACCAGAGCTGGGACATAACCAACCCAACAATAATGTTGTAGTAATGGGACTCTACGGAGTTTAGGTCAAATAGCAACTTTTCCATAACTTATTTAACTGTGCTATCTAAGTGACTTTAACAATGAGCCCCCCCCCCCCTTGACTTGCTTGGTCATAATTAGAAAATAAAATATGTGTTTAACAAACTGTTAATACACTACTACGGTTGTGTTTTATCTCCACTACACCCCTGCGCCCCATTAGCGTTAGCAGTAGCATCATGCTGCAGTACGTGTCTGGACTCTCACCCTGTAGGTGTTCTCAGATTTGTGATACGAAGACTTGGATTTAATCTTCATCTTTGCCTTGTTCCGTGATACGCGGCGTTAATTAATTGTATTCCAAAGGTCGTCGTGAGATTTAAATGATTCATTAAAACTACAATTGGTTTCTTCTTTTGGCTACCACTGTTTACACACACGCCGACACCAGGGAGCAGCCATGCTGAACATTGCATTGTGGGAATTTTTTTACTCCGCGTGGTGGACGGAGAGAAGCGAGGAAGTGAGAGAGCGAGAGAGAGATATCCTGCCCTCACTTCCGTCTTCGTTTGAGGCTTTGCGCCTCCCCTGCTTGCTCCGTGCCTGATCGCATTGGGGCAATTAGACAGATGTTTGTCTCAATTTACCCCACAGGGTCTGAGGAGAAGTCAACCATAGTCCTCGTAAATCTACCAGAGTTTCAAATTCCAACACAAAGAAAGCGGAAGGAAACGGACATCGGCGAAAATACATGCATCCGGCCGAATTTCAATCCTTAGTTTGTAAGAGCTATAAATATTCAACCCAGACTGAAATTCTGTTTATTCACTTTAATTCATGAATTCCACTTTTGAATAAAGTACAACACAGTGGATTTTTCCACCTAGTCATGTTTTAAAGATGGATCATATGTTGACTCTTTTATCATGCATAAAAATGCAGACACAAAGCAACTAAATGCAGCATAAACAAAAGGTTGTACCTTTTCAGTTACCACAAATGTTCATTGTAAAACATAATGGAACTGTGCACTGGCAGGTTTCTAATTCATAGTTCTGCCCGCCAACGTCCGGGGAGCGAAAGAGGAAGATTGATTCATGTTTTTTGCGCTAACGGTAGGCTACTGATAGGATTAGCCTACCATACACATTTCAAATGGCCAACAGGCAGGGTTTACACAATCATCATTGCAGCTCTCATACAGTAGCTCATATTTGCAGAAGTCATGCAGAAGGCCAAAACACTCACATCAGACACCCACTCCGACCAATGGTGTAACTCGATCACTCAGGGACTCCAGTGAATCCAGTTTTGCATTTATAGTGGTGGCCCTCGCCCTGCGGGTCGGGCATGGTGGAAGTTTCATTTGCAGCAGTGGTTCTCAAAAATAACAGAAGAGTGAAACAAATAAAGAGAGTTGAAAACTAAACTAAGTTTGGTCTTTGTATATTTATTATACTTGCAAATACAGGAGTAGCACAATTTCACAAAGCACATCAGTGTGGAAATGTCTTGTCAACGAATGAAAAAAATAGGCCTACACTGGATATACACTTCAGAATGTGAGGTGCATCCCTCCTTAGTAAGCATGACTCTTCATTACTCAACACATTCTGGACGTACTAGACAAGCCTAACTTATCACCCCGAGGTTAAACATCCTATTTGTCTCAACTACCTAGGTAGGGAGACATGAATGTACCAAGCGATAAGTTTTAAGGTGGCCTTACACCTTATCAGTTCACTCACAGGCCACACATATTATGTCTCCAGACTCTGTGGCTCCCACTTTCAGCATATGAGAGTGAGAATAAGCAAGACAGACATAAGACAAGAATATAAGATAAGTCATTAGGGCAAAAATATAAGATAAATCATGTTTAAATGTAATTTTCCCATTACACAGGTCCAGCCAAAAAATGTTGGTTAGGCTACACTGCTTGTCCCAGGTCAGTGTGACCCAGCAAAAATGATTAATATGATCAAAATTGAATACCACACAAGGGCTTAAACACCTAGAAAAGACCAAATGTTCTGACAAGGAAATAGGATTCTGATAAAATCCCCCCCAAAAAATGTCTAAAATCTTTTTAGGTTTAACCTGTGGTCAGGTGAACAAATCATTCTCCTCGCCTGTTGACTGTACCTGCCTGGAATGCTCTCTCTCTCTCTCTCTCTCTCTCTCTCTCTCTCTCTCTCTCTCTCTCTCTCTCTCTCTCTCTCTCTATCACACACACACACACACACACACACACACACACAAACATACACACACACACACACACACACACACACACACAAAAGGTTTCAGTCCGTGGTTCTGCTCTCAGCTCAGTGTTGAGTGAGCAGGTGATGTCTCAGGACTTCCATTCATCCATAGATGATATGGTTTTCCTCTTCGAGTGCAAAACACATTGAGCAGTTTGAACAACTTTCTGAAAAGTTGTACTAGTTTGGGTCTGACTTCCACCAAAATGGCAGGGCACTCCCTGGTCGCTGGCTCCTTTGTGAAAGCAGACTATGTGGTGTTTGCTGTCATGCTCCTGGTGTCGGCTGCCGTCGGGGTCTACTATGCCTGGGCGGACAGGGGCCAGCGAAGCTCGGGGGACTTCCTAATGGGGGGTCGAAGACTGACTGCCCTGCCTGTCTCCCTGTCCCTGACCGCCAGCTTCATGTCAGCCATCACAGTGCTGTCCAACCCAGCCGAGGTAAGATACAGCATATTCCCAAGGGACAAATTAAAAAAAAAAACATCTCATTTTGTGACAGCCTGTATTTTTTTGTGCAAGAAAACTTTTTTAGTGGGTTTAGATGCATCACTTTCCCATTGCAGTTTCCTTGATTTTCCTAGTGAATCAGATGCATAATGGTCGAGACAATGAGACATACACTTATGAGCTGTTGTGAGGGTTGTGCATCATCACACTAATGCAATTATAAAGGGGAACTCATGGATACTGAATTGCAAATTGTTGTTAAAACAAAATAGGAAAAATTTGAGTCTTTCAAGTATTCTTAGATAACTTTTTAAAAACCCATAGAAAACATACTAATTTATATTATTATTATCTGTAGGTATACCGCTACGGAGCCAATATAGGATTTTATGGTCTGGCCTATGTTATGACGATGGTGGTCACATCTGAGATCTTTCTCCCAGTCTTTTACAGGCTGGCCATCACCAGCACGTATGAGGTGAGTGTGCTTTGGTTTTTAGATTAGCACTCGTGTGGCTATTCTCTTCTGTTCTATTCTGTTCTATTCACAAAGTCATGATGAAATATGTCAAATGATTTGTTTACATGTAAAAGACATAAGAAACTGACCCAGATATTGGACAATACTGTTTATCTACACCAGGGGTCTTCGACGTTTTTCAAGCCAAGGAAAGAGAGATGGAAAGAGAGATGGAGCGGGGACCCCCTGCTACATATATTGTATAAAATGAAGTTGTATATTAAACTGGGCCTACAATAACCTGTGGGTCCGCCTAAAACCTTTATACATATCTTTTTGCATAGAATACTAAGCTATTAAGATAGCCTGTTCATTTTTAACATGATTTTATAAATCATGTTTTAATGTTAAACATACATGTGGCACTGTGAATCCTTATACTGTATCTGGGAATGGCCTTAGTGACGTCCTTACCCATGGGACAGTAAGCCTATCATCAGTGGGGATTCATATTTGGTGATGATATGTTGGATTCATTTTAGGACTTTTTAATTTTTGAAAAACAAAACAATGATTTGGAGGCCTCCCTGCGTTGACTCTGAGGACCCCCTAGGGGTCACGGACCCCCTGTTGAAGATCCCTGATCTACACTATCTACTGATAGTGATAGAGCACAATACACAATTCTACCAGTGATAGGACAAAGTGCGTTTTTGTTCGAATTCTTTGTCAATGTTCTGGTTTCTGTATTACAGTATTGTAATTATTGGGCAGGAAGTTAAGGTGATATAGAAGCGGTCCAGGAGTGGACATGAACAATGATGGACATGGATAGTAAAAGTCAAATTGAAAGATCTAAAGTTAGGGGGAGTAAGAGTCATTACTTTTGTGTAAAGCAGGGCCGGTGGTCAATTTGTGATAGTAGAGTATGACAACTTCTTGAATTCTCATGTCAAAAATGTCCAATTTGTCTTTCCGATACTGACCTTATGTACTGTCTGCTCTTTTCTGTGTTTGCTAAGTATTTGGAGCTGCGTTTCAGCAGAGCGACCCGTCTGCTGGGAACTGTGCTCTTCATTGCTCAGACAGTGAGTAAGAAGCCAGTCAACACATAATGACAGGGCTTTGACCTCCGAGCTTTAGTCATTTGGGTCTGTATTATTTCCCTCACAGATCCTCTACACTGGAATCGTCATTTATGCCCCAGCTCTGGCTTTAAACCAAGGTATGCTGTTTTGAATCCGCTCAGAGTCATGAAACATTCCTGCACAAGGGCACTTAAAGCTGCTTGGTTTTGCTCCGTTGAGTATGTCCCCCCCCCCTTCTCTGCAGTCACTGGGATAGATCTGTGGGGTGCAGTTATTTCCACAGGCGTGGTCTGTACCTTTTACTGCACAATGGTATGTAACTCAAAATGTTCTGTTGTGCACAAAATTAAAATGTAATACACTTCTCCGATTTTATGGCAGATGTTTTCCCTTATTCTTTGAATTCCAGGATTATAATATACAGTAAACAGAACACCTGTCTGTGGTCTGCATTGTTACAGGGTGGTCTGAAGGCGGTGGTGTGGACAGATGTGTTTCAGGTAGGGCTCTGGATGGAAAAAAAACAACCACTAATCTGTCAGATCTGACCGAGTCAGGGATAACTGTACATGTGTCATACCTTTTTGCGGTTGCTGGTGACAACCGTGTTTACCAGCAGCTGTAGGCCAGTACAGCAAGAACGTGATCTCCGCACGGTCAAGTTCCTCTCTACATCTCTGACTTGATACAGCTTCATACTCCCACCCATAGCCTGAGGTCATTAGGTCAGAGGCTATTGGTGGTTCCCCGCACTCATTTTAAAACTAGAGGGGATCTATCATTCCAAGCAGTGGCTCCTAGGCTGTGAAATGTCCTGCCTCCCTTTCTACGTTGTGCAAATTCTGTCGAATCTTTTAAAAAGCAATTGAAGACTCTGCTATTCAAGCAGGCTTTTAGTTAGTCGAGGGGGTTTTTATGTTTGTTGGTTATGTTTTCTATTTGTATTTAAATGTTCTTGTATTTTAATTTGTTGTACTGTATTACATTTTATTGTGAAGCACTTTGTGCTATACAAATAAACTTTACTTACTTACTTACTTACTTAGACAAAAAATGAAAAAGTCATTACCAAATTTCATTCTAAACACCTTGGCTCATCTTTTGGATTAATGCATTACAGTTAATGTTTTATCCATGAACAGTATTTTAAGTGCTAGTATGGAAAAAGTGATGAAAATGATGAAAATGTTCCCCTCCAGCTTGGCGTCATGCTTGCAGGCTTCCTGTCTGTCATCATCAGGTCCGTGGTCGTTCAAGGTGGAGTCCTCCCCATCATTTCGGATTCAAAACAGGGAGGGAGACTCAACTTTTGGGAGTGAGTATGTTTTAGAATATTTGGGTGAACGGCCCTATTTAGAGGTGGGAAGAGATTGAACATTTAACAGAAGAGGTACAGGAAGCACAGTCATTTTGAGACTGAGAAACACGTATGAGTAACAATCTGCTGTGTTCATGGTGCTGAAACATCCATTGCCTTTGTTCTGTCTGTCTCTCTCCATGGTGCTGAAACGTTTAATCCCAAACTGTGTCATCTGAAGTCTGCATTTCTACACAAAATACACCTACACAGGTTGCATCAATGAATTTAGAAGGAGCCTTAGCAGCTCTCAGTGTCTCATAAACTATATATGGGTGTTCAGGTGATTTTTTAGCAACCTCCAAAGTCCATAAATGTCACTTAACCTGGGGAATTGATCTGTCTGAAGAACAAGACTCTGAATTTAGGGGACTGATGAACAATTTCTAGCAACAATTGAAACACTTTTAACTTCAAGTTTTCACTGAAATTCAAACTGCCTTCTTTTTCTGTTTCACCTAGCTTTGACACAAACCCTCTGAGGAGACACACTTTTTGGACCATAACCATTGGAGGGACATTTGTCTGGGTCAGTATCTATGGGATCAACCAGGCCCAGGTTCAGAGATACATCTCCTGCAAGAGCATCACTCATGCCAGACTGTGAGTTCTGATTTACACAGAGAGACATTTACAGATATATTTCTGTGGGAAACAATCTCGATAAACCTCAAGTGTACCACTGCTCGTTCATTAACCATACAGGGATTAGTGCACTGTAGAACAGATAAAGAACGTTTTTACATGTTTTTGTGTGTTTTGCTCCCCGATGTGTGATTCTTCCTTTTTCCAGATCTCTGTACATCAATCTGCTCGGCTTGTGGTCCATCTTGCTGTGCTCAGTGTTTGCAGGAATGGGCCTCTTCTCAGTCTATAAGAACTGCGACCCATGGACAGCTGGACGGGTTGCTGCTCCTGACCAGGTACGATGTAAAGTAACTACGATACAGCAAAACACCACATAGTCTGCTATCACAAAGGAGCCAGCGACCAGGGAGTGCCCTGACAAGTCAGACCCAAACTAGTAAAACTTTTCAGAAAGTTGTTCAAACTGCTCAATGATACTGGGATTTTAACATATAAACATTGTTTTTTTTGTGTGTGCTTGTGTGTGAGATACTTCGAAGGTCCAACTGAGATGAGATCCATTTTCTGTTCTTTACTCACCTAGATGTACATGGAAGATATATATATATATATATATTTGCACTGTGAGACTCCAACTCTCCTGATCACGTTTATCCAGTGTCACCCTTCCTTTGTAGTTGATGCCCTATTTGGTGATGGACATCCTGGGAGACTATCCTGGCCTTCCTGGACTGTTTGTTGCTGCTGCATATAGTGGATCTCTCAGGTTAATGCAGTTCTTAACGTTAAAGTTATTTCACCCAACAGATCCAAATCACACATATAGAAATGTGTCTGATTCACCCTATAATTAATTTAATTTCTCTGATATCAACTCATGTATTGTACTAAAAAGTCAGATTTACCTGTCAAAAAGTGAATTGTTTGGATCCGTATATGTACGGTATTTGTGCGATTGCTTTTCTTTGACTGAAGTATGTGTGATTTTGATGCTATATTAACCCCAGCACAGTGTCATCCAGCATCAACGCACTGGCTGCAGTGACAGTGGAGGACCTGATCAAACCGTACACTAACATATCTGAGAAACATCTGTCCTGGATCGCAAAAGGACTGAGTGAGTGGATTGTCCTCATGTACTGTATTTGAGTTGAATGAGTCGTCCGTTACGTGGTTATTGAGGACTATCTTCCTTCATGTTACATATTTGCAGGTCTCATATATGGGGTTTTATGCATTGGAATGGCTGGACTGGCTTCACTCATGGGAGGCATCTTGCAGGTAGAGTGGATCTGTTTGGTAGGCCTTATAACAGTGAGACTCCGTCTGGGGTTTTTATGATTTATTATAGGAATGAAACCTGCAACTTAATGTGCTTCTTTATACAGGCAGCCGTCAGTATATTTGGCATCATTGGAGGTCCTTTACTTGGTGTGTTTACGTTGGGTATCCTCTGTCCATTTGCCAACTCCAAAGTAAGCCGGTCCTCATTTAACTGTAGTTTTTTTGTTGTTATTGTAATTCCAGTTATGCAAGCTATTATCAAAAAGAAACATTAATCCAGGGATAATAATTTACCTTATAAATTGCCATTTATACCTGCTTCTTCGAAAAGGACATTTTACTATTTCCTGTGAATAAAATGTCTTCTAGGGAGCTTTGTCAGGTCTCGTGTTGGGGTTGGTAGTGGCTCTGTGGGTGGGCATCGGAGCCCAGATATACCCCCCACCCCCTGAGATGAGCCGACCTCTGTCACTGACCACTGAGGGCTGTAACTTCACTACAACAGACAGCCTCAACTGGACCTCCACTGTTCTACCAACACAGCCAGCCTCCATCAGCACAGCCCCGGTACACAGCATTGATGGCAAGTAAGTGTGTAACTGGCAGTGACTGATTATTGTTTGGATATTATTTGCCATATTTAGTGTCCGCAGTTGAGCTAAGGGTAATGCCTGCCTAAGAACATTGTGATAGTAAGATGAAAGTGCAAGATACCACTCCTTCTGCACTATTTTCTCCCACCTCCAGGCCTCTGCTGGCAGATAACTGGTACTCTCTGTCCTACCTTTACTTCAGTCCTATTGGAACCATCATAGCTATCAGTGTGGGACTGTTAGTCAGCCTGTTTACAGGTAAATAACATATTTTGTTGCATAATTTACATAATAAAGTAGTTTTTGATGTGCTCTTGTGGGTTCTTAATGTGCATTTCAGGAGGCTGGAAGCTGAAGGTGGAATCAAAGCTTACATTAATGAAAGAAGACACAACACTTTATCACCTGTTCCAGTTTTGTAAAGACAGAGTAAGTGCTGCAGCGGTGAAACAATATCACATGCTATCAACTGTTAACAGCTGCTGACTTTCTGCTCTGTGCTCTTTTCTTTTTTTGAGGTCATGAGACGAACAGGAAAGCTTGACCTCACAAGAGACAGAGGGAAGAGAACTGGCAGCACTAATCCTGCTTTCTGTGACTTAGAGCTGGACTCAACAAAAAGCAGCATTACCTCATGAAATGCAACTGTTTGTTACATAATTACTGGTATAATACAATCAATGTCAATAAAGGAGTTGAATTACAGAAAAAAGGTCTGTGTGGAGTTTAAATGTGTTTGCGTACGTTTCCAAAGGCATGAGGTTCATCTAAAATGTACGTATGCATAAATATGAGTATATGATCCTGTCAATGTGTGCTAGCACTGTGTTAGGCTAAAGAACTGTCTACCTCTTACAGTCACTGCACATTTGAAATATAAATAGTAGATGAATGGATAGATTTATTTTTGTTCTCCATCACTTCATAGGCCATTTAATATATTTGAACCAATGTTTACAAATGCATGCTGCAATACAGTATAATTTACTGTATTGCACACATTTAGAAAATAAATGGTTCACTGCTCTTTATTATTATTTCGCAGCAGGCATAAAGCGTAGATACATGTAAAAAAAAAAAGCACACAAAATACACAGCAAATTACAGTATGGCATACAGTAGATAAATTATCATCAAGAAAGACATATCACCGTATCGTCAACAGCTACGAATACAGTGTGTACTGTTACTGTCACCCTTCCATCGTCATCATCATCATCATCACAAATGTGAATATAATCTCTTCCTAACAGCTCCCTTTGTTTCTGATCCAGCCTGCTGAATGATGTTTTCTTTAAACAATAACCTTTATAAACAAACGTGTCTCACCAGCTGAATGCTTTCTGTTACAAATTAGTTTTTATTTGAACCTTAATTGTTTAGCATTATAATCATTACTTGTTAACTGAAACATCCCATGTCTGTAGGCCAATCTTCACGGACTGGCTCACATGATTGGATGTACAATAACACCCTAACAGCCTTTTATATTGTATATTTTACTGTCTATTGTATGTCCCTGCCAAGTCTCTGGAGCAGAGCAACTGTGCTCCTTATTATCCTGACAGTGAGTACATGTAAGAAGCCAGTCAACACATGACAGCGCTCTGGCTGCTGTGGATCAAATCCACAGAAATCTGACCTGAGTTTTTTTTTTTTTTTATGTCTGCATTATTTCTCTCTGTCTGTCACAGATCCTCTACACTGGAATCATCATTTTTTCCCCCAGCCCTATCTTAAAACCAGGGTATGCTGGTTTCAGTCAAGTAAACATCACTACATGAGGATGCTTGCTTGGTTTTCTCAGTTGACTATTGTCTGACATACCCCACTGTTGCTTCCAACAGTAGCTGGCATAGATCTGAGAGGTGCAGTCATTTTAATGTATTTTTTGTACATTTTACTGCACTGTGTTAAGTTGAAGATAAAGTTGCCATATACACATATATTATTTCACACGGGTTTGACTTATATAGGAGTTTAAAAGCAAATACCCAAACTGGTGCAGCTATATATACACAGCAGCTGTAGGCCACCACAGCAAGAACATTATCACTACTGACAGGAAATGCGAGAAATCATTACATTTTAACCCAAAGTTGCTGATGTTTTAGAATAATACAGTATCCCTTAAATAATCCATATGATGATTGTTTAGGTGCAACACATTGGTCAAATTTAACACCAAATGGCAAATGTGGTAACCAAATCCAAATAACGTGTCTACGTGTCTGTTGGTGGGTATTTACCCAGATATATCTTCCCCCTCCTGTAATGACCTCTGTCACTGACCACGGGCTCTAAGTGGTCACTACAGAAGGCCTCGGCCGAACCACAGCCCCAGGACAGAAAAGGGATGGCAACTAAGTGTATGACTGTTTGTGATGAATGATTAACTCATACATTGTTATTGTGAGAGCAAATGTGTGTGAAGTGTAAAATCAAGTGGAACAAAAAAGGCTACTGGTTTGACATTACTTGCAATAGTTGGCATAAAAAAAAAGGGGAAGAGTTTATCCGGAGGGACACAAATTAAGATGCAAAACAACAGATTGTGACATCAAGTCAGCATTGTATATCATTTCTATCCAGGGTTTAATATTACACTTCAAATGTTGCCTTGGTTCATTGAAACCGGAAAATATAATCCAGGCACACTCAGTAATTCAGTTTGATTATTATCAGACACTTCACGATTGCTGTTCGGTTTTGTCATTTGCCATAAATAATAATAATAATAAATGACAACATACGGGAAATTTGGGGTTTGCATCTGAACAGATTTTCTTATTTTCCTATTTTTAGAAAGACGTTCTACCACTTTTGAAATTTCATTTCCCCCCCTCATGCAATTCTCAGAGTAGTCAGAGTTTCTAACCTTGCAGTTCCATTTTAAACAATATTATATATCAATATGTTTGATATATTTTGTGACAAGTTCTTGATACAAAAGATCAAATATATTTAGGGTACAATCTCATAAAAGCAATGACAGCAAAAGAAGTCAAACTGAGGAAGAACACTGCTGTGACTTATTTATTACACAAGGCATCACTGTTTGTTTTCTATCTAATAGTACATTCATACAGTCATGCACATTCTTAAAGAAGTACGACAATGTATCTACAAATATATACACTGAAAATACATTGTACAATATGATTCAGTTAGTCTAATACCTAGGCTTCCCGAGTTTAGAACAGTTTTAGAGGAAAACCTATGATATTAACATATATACAGTATTGGTTTAAAACACAAGCCTTTAAAAAGGTACAACTTGGGTATAAAAAAAATAATAAAGCTTCATTATCATCACTTTTTGGCACTTCCTACAGACGGATCGTCTATTTCCCTTGTGACACAAGTTCATTTTTACATAAGGGCAATGTAATGTGTACTGAATCTCATTAATAGAGGTGTGTATGTGAAAATAACACTGCTACAAAATATGATACGTTAAATATTAACACATTGACTGTACTCTCCTCCCACCCTGAAGGATAATAGTGTGATTATTTTTTTGGTTCGCAATACTACTTCTTCTTCATGACTTGATATTTCCTGAGGAAACGCATAGCTTCCAGGTCCTTGATGTGACATTCGCCACGGGCTACCAGCTTTCGGATCTTATCAGGGTCTGTCACGTCTTTATTCTTCATGAAAGCTGACTTCAGGCGCTCTTTGAAATAAGCTGATCCCTGGGGGTAGTCACGGCCAAGATACAGCAGCTTTTGGAGGAGGATTGGAAACGCATTTAAGTCACGGGACACAACCGAACCCTGTCTGTATATGCATGCGCCATAGACTGATCATTCACTTACAGTTCTGTAAAGTTTGATAACCTGACCCCTGAGAGGGTTGGCCATGTCAGAAACCAGATGGCCTTTCACACTCCTGAAACGAAAAAAACATCAAAGAAAAACCGTCTGAGAGAGACGCAAGCATTTGGTGGGCGTGACTGAGTGAAAGAAGACACAAACAATAAAATTAGCCAGAGCCCTAAAGACAAGATAGTTGCGACCGTTCTCTTAATACATCCATGGTTGCGACGTCTAACCATGCCGCTCTGCTCTGAAATAAGCTAGCTAGCTAACGTTACAGTTAAACCGAACAGCTAGCTAGCTTGTTGGTTAGCACGTAATACATACGTTCAAGTTAGCCTAACGTACTAGCTACCTAGCTACATGTATCACACTCTACGACCAACCACTTACAACAGTGCTATCATATTTACTTGTGTTCTTCTGTTGGATGGAGTTACTAAAACGGCACAATAATGAAGACACGAATAATTTTCTTTGTCTTACCTGTGACACAATGTATGGAACAGAGCTGTTCTCTTAATACATCCATGAGCTGGACTGGACACACAGCCGTATGTCGTTTCGTTACGTCGCAAATAGAAACAGACAACCACGCATGCGCGTTTGTTTCTATGGTTACCTGGACGCTGTAGAGCTTTTTTTTTGTTTCAGTATGGTGAGTTTTTACAATGTTTTTCGACTAAATTACCCCTGTTTGGCCTTAGATCTTGTCATATTCAAAAGGCTTAAACCGCAGGGGTTAACACTAACTACAGTATTGTTACAAAACCTAGAAAGTAAAGCTAAAAAGACATCCTAATAACGTATATGATATACACACTGCAGTAACTAAGTTAGATACACTGCGTAGCTTTCAAGTTAGCAGGAAGAACCCTTATATTAATTTCCATGCTCTTTTTTCATTTTCATTCCTATTTTTATCCCCTGTGCCTTGAGTTCATGTTTCAACCCTTCTTTAACTTTCTCTCTATGTTTTCTCCTGTGAATGATAGCCACCCAAGAAAGGAAAGGTATGAGCAAAAGTCAGTCAGCACATTTACAATTGTACATCAATCTGATTAAGTAATAGTTGAATATGTCTGCAGCCAGGCATATAGTACACCATCCTAGTCCTACAGTAACTGTCACCATCACACTTGTTCGGTCACTGTGTGTATACCCTTACCCACCCTTCCACCCAGTAACATGCCCTTTTCCAACTACACATGTAGCAGCGAGCTATCCATCCCTGTTAAACACTGATTTGTATTCGTGCTGGTTTCAAGTCGTCAAAGGGAGGTAAGCTGAACAAGGCCCAGAAGGCGAAGCAGCAGCAAGAGGAGGAGGAAAGAAGGCTGCAAGAGGAAGGTAAGCCTATGTCTCTATTCATCTAGAGTGGGCACAATTAAGATGTAGGCCTAATCTGTTTTGAACTTCTACCAATCACTGTTTAGGAATAAAAGAGACATCCCTGCAGTTTGAGATACGTGTTGAGGTACTGTACTGTAAATACACATTATATGTGCTTTTGCTTTATAGAGGAAGCACGGCTGCAAGCGGAAAAAGAAGAGAGGGGAAGATTGGAAAGAGAGAGAAAGGAGAAGGAGCAAGAAAGGCTTGAGTTAAAGGTAAGACGCCCCTATGAAATATAATTACCATGTCATCCATGTCCAATGGCTGTTAATATACATTATTACGTGATTCTTTCCCCTTCTTAAACAAACTCTTCTGGTTGAAGAAAAGAACTGTAAATGCTAAAAATTAGCCAACTCTTCATGGAAATGCACAGTAGATGTTCACTGTTTTTTTGAGTATGTGCATGCTGCTGCTTCGCTGTGATCATGGGTGTCTTTTGCTGACAGGACCAAGAGCGCAGAGAAGAGGAGTTGAACGAACTCCGCCATCTACTGGAGGAGAATCATACTGCGGTAACCACATGGAAAACTGATGCTGTGGAGAAAGCCAAGGTGTGTGAGAGAAAGACTTAACATAACAAATACAAATGAATTGCGATGTCTGACACATTTATTGTTACCAATGATCTTTTCCCCCTGAGCAAACAATGCATCAATATGTTTTGTTTCACACGCAAGCAGACACCAGCATGGAAAAAACAAAGCTATAATGTTGATACACAAATGACAATCTTTTTTCCCCTATCCAGACTAAATAAATAATAATATAATATACTCAATACAACACTATCTTATGGCTGATATTAACATACATGATGTTGTTTGTGTCCAGTGGGAGAGATACATGCATTGTGATGGCATCCCAGACCCAGCAGTACAGCAGGATCTTAACACTTATATCAGCTTATGGAGAGATGACCCAGAGGTCAACATCACACTCGTGCTCAAACAATGTCACCTCGCTCTACAGGTCTGTATGTAGATGTGAACATGTCATGCAGTTTTAATGATCAGTTATTTTCTTATTAGCTATAAACACCAAATATTTGCTGGTTACAGCTTCCCAAGGGGAAACATTCTTGCTATTATGTATTTCCTATATTAGAAATGTGAATTGTATGGGTTTTCAGCTCTTCATCAGACTTAAGGATATTACTTTGGGCTCATTACTGTGTGAAAACGAGAGGCAAAGAATTAAAGAAAGGAAAAACACATTCTGTAATCAGAATTTTGTAACAGCCCCACTAGCACAATAAAAAATAGAGAAAGAGAAGATGCAGACTTTGTTTGTGCTCATTGACATGTGAGTGTTTGTCCCTCTAAGTGTGAAGTAGATAAGATGTAAGAAAGTGTCTTTTATTTTGTTGTCATTAAGGTTGAATTGTTTCTCTAAACTGCTCATTTTATCTTATCAATAAGAAACTGAGTTTCCCTTATAATAATAATTCAACTCCCCACTTTTATCCAAAGTTATGTACAATCCTGAGAGTATGCATTTTTTTTACATGGATGGCCTATAATCGTCCCAACATTAATGATATGTTCTAGCTACTGAGCAACTGCATCCAGAGCCACTGATTGAAAAACTGTGGCTGATTGAAATGAACACCATTACTAGTGCGCCTCATGCCTGTAACAAGGCATTAAATCATTATTAATAAATAAATGAATGTTGTCCCTTATAGCTGATGGAGGAGCTGGTGGCTCTGCTCAGAGATGTTACAGATCCACAAGAGTGCCACAAGTACCCGGAGGGCCTCATAAACTTGCAGGAGCTAATCCACTCTAAACACCTCCTCACCACTGAGGAGATCCTCAAGGTACACAGATCCTAGTTTTACCTATGCTTACACATTGTGATGCCCCTTGTTACTATACGAAAGCAGCTATATAATAAAAGTGATTTATTATTGTGTGCGTGGGTTAGTTTTTTTGTATTTTGCGAGGTTCAACGCATGATGTGCAAACGCTGTGTGTGTAATGGCCCCTTTTGAAGCATTGTTTTTTTGGTTGTGTCTCCCTTGTCATAGAGGGCCAGTATGAACATCGACACTGAGACAGGCAACATGCAGACTGTGGTCAAAGATGTCAACATTACACTGTGTCTCTGGGCCAACCTCAAGAAGAATCCAAGGTTTGTAGAGGGTGCTGTCACAAATAGATTATCTGAGATAAATGGGATCATAAAAGAAAGTGTGGTTTGTAAATGGTAAACTCTTGCCAGGTGGCCCTCACAGTTCACAACACAATATTTGGAACATTCAAATTCTGCGCACGTGTTTTAAAATTTCTCTTTCTTTCTAACGGGTCCATTCAGGTTTAGAGATTTAAACTTTGTGGAGGCTGGCCTGGGCTTTGAGCTTCCCAAACAGCTAGCTGTGAGCCATATCGCTGTACGGTTGCTCCACACACATTATGACCATCTGTCCTTGCTGTCCAGGATGGCTCACCTGAGAATGCACACACCCAGCCTCAGGTACTTATCTGATAGTGCTCTCAACACTGCTAATACAGAGATTCCTACTATGAGTCACAGTTATAATAAGTCTTGTCTTTTCTTATCTGTTTGGTCCCAGGTCTCTTGCAGGCGGTGAGGAGGTTCCAGCAGACATAGATGTACCTGAGCAGGGGGAGACAAAAACAACGGGGGAGGTGAAGGAAGACATTGAGACCCAGCAGCAGCAGCGAGTGGACGAGGAGGTGCAGTCCATCCAAGGGCTTGAAGGGAGGAAGGTAAGACGAAAGAATGAGTTCCTGGTCTGGGTTACTACATTCAATGTGATGTTTTCATTCTTATTGTGTATGTATCTCACAGAGTGCAGCCAGCCTACAGTCCAGTAGAAACAGTGCCCAGCCTGCAGAAGGCCAAGTGAGCCAGATACAGACACAGATGGAGACACTCAGCGGTAAGATGCCCAGCCCTGCGACACTTCGCGACACTCCTAAAAGACAGCCCCATCACACAGGCTGTAAACCTGCTGTCACTCAAAATGACTGACAGATCTTTTCATACCTGGACGAGCACCATACACCACCTAAATCACCTAAATCTTAAATTTCTAGTGTTTTTTTTTAAATGTAGATTAAGATGTTTCTACAGCAATAATTGTAAAAAATAAAATAAAAAATAGATTGATTGAATGATTCTTTTTCTTCTTCTTCAGCTGAGGAGAACTTGACTGAGACTCCCATAGTGCAGGTGACAATGATGGACCGCAGTGAGTGTGTCCAGGTTGTGGACTTAATGCAGCACACACCTCTGGGTGGGGTCTTCTACTGTGACGTGTTTCACCTCCCGCCGCAAGCCCACCAGGTCAATGGCTGGGAAATTAGACAGGTAAATAGAAAAGGGTTTCAGTGTTTGCTGCTTCCACCAGGCCATGCAGCTAAAGTTGACCTTCATGTACGCCAAATTTTTCTAGCTGTTGGACGAAGGGCTTCAGGTGTTCCCGTACCCTATGGAAAAGTCTAACTTAGATGACAACGAAGCTCTCACCTGCCCTCCTGTCGGTGTGTCTGTGACACTGCCCGACTCTGTCGTCTTCCTGGAACCTCCCCAAGTGGCTCGCTGGGACGCTGCAGGTAGGACAGGCAGCTATATAATGATCTATATATATAACCCTCTACAGCAGAGAAAGGTGGGCAAAATGTCATGGACTTCGAACATGTTTTTGTTTTATCCAGTGAAGCAGTGGAGGATGGACAGTATCACTGACTTGTCTTATGAGGAAGAAGAGGCCAAAATCTCCTTCAAGATGGACTCCTTCCAGCCCTTCGTGCTGATGCAGGAAACTTATGCCAACCTTCCCTTTCTGAGTTGGGAGCTCAGGCCATTGGGCCAAGACGCAGCTCTTTTCACCGTCAACGGGGCACTGATTGACCTCAGTATCATGATCCAGGTAAGAGACTGGAAAGTACGCACATGGCAGAAGAATGAATCTGGAGATGAAGCTTGACTGTTTACATTTTTGTTTGTGCCTATTTGACTAACAGGGTAATCAGTGTATGTTGCAGTTAGAGCAAGAGAGAGGTCTCTCTCACCTCATAGGGAAGTGGATGAGTGGCCCCATCCTGCAGAGAGCCATGCTCAACGCAGGGATCAACATCTTTGTCAACGAGTACACCGACAAATACGTCATCACCTGCGGCAAGGTCTGCATCCTTTACTTGATGGCTTTGAGAATGGTAGAACAACATACTAGATTTAAACCAGGTACAGCTTTGTTTACAATTCTGTGTTGAATACACAACCAGTGTTGCAGCACAGTGTCCAGCATGCCACATATCAGTGCAAAAGTGACAGGAAGCGGTAGATGACATGTTATCTGTGCTAAAGGTTAGGTTTACCATGTTCATTATTTTAGTGCGTTAGCATGCTAGGCTGAGGTTGATGGGAATGTTATGCAAGTATTTGGTCATAAAATACGTTTTGGAGAAATTATAATTCTGGCCTAATGGTGGTGCTAAATGAAAAGCTAAGGGATCACCA
Organism: Gymnocephalus cernua; assembly: GCA_023631565.1. Classification (NCBI taxonomy): domain Eukaryota; kingdom Metazoa; phylum Chordata; class Actinopteri; order Perciformes; family Percidae; genus Gymnocephalus; species Gymnocephalus cernua. The sequence goes on along the minus strand of CM042447.1, from coordinate 17,555,328 downwards.
AAGTGAATAACACTCATACTGATGTGAATGCCTGTACCAAATTTCACTTTAAACCAAAAAAAGTCATAGTGCCTCACGGTGGCATCACCAAATTCAGTACGATTGTACGTACCAAATATCATGGAATTCCATCTAACAGTTGTTGAGGTATTCCAGTCTAGACCAACCAATCGGCATTGCTGTCTCCACACTGCTAGCCTGGCTCTTAAAAAGAATTTAACAAATCAGATTTGTGAAAAAAAAGGCAGAGGAGGATAGCATCACGTCTGGATGGTTGTACAGATTTAAAGATGAGATAGGAACACAAAAAAAAATGTAAAGTGTGTATAGCTCAGGCTAATCAACACTATGAAGTAGATGGCCATAATTACTTAAACAACCTACTCAATAGAAATTATTTAAAACTGAGGGGGACCATTCTACAGAATGAGTCACTAACGTGGATTTACCTTTACTGCTAATACTAGGTTTCATCAGATTACAGTCCAACATTTTCCAGTGTTATAAATGTGGTGCGTGGTTTCTCTCCTCTTCAGGACCCACTTACAGAACATGCTGCCTACGAACAGATGGCCCTCTTCGCCTCTGCCTGCGCTTTCTCGTGGAGCAAGTGGAATGCCAAATGTGGAGCTGAGCATTTAGTCATGCAGGTATTCTCGCTCACACATCGATACAGCTATTTTATTTAGCATTCTACCCCTTTTCCCCCCACCCCAAATGTTTGTACTTCTTCCCTGTCCTCTGCCAGGCGTGTGAGCACCACGGCCCCGTCCCGGTGCCTAAGGATTCGTGGAGTCTCTACCTGCTGGGTGCTCAGAGGAGTCAGAAGCTGGAAATCACAGAGAAGAGTGAGGAATTCTCTCCAGATTATTATCCCGAAAGTGAGTTTCACTCCACCTTCATTCACATGCTCCAGGACAACATGAGCACTGATGGCATAGCAAGGTCCAGAGAATCCAATTATCTGTTTGTTGATACAGTACAGAGCCTTCTCTGTGCCACCAGACCACTGATGTATTCATAACCTGTGTGAAATTAACTTGAAGTTTTATAAACTAACAAATTAAAGACATTTTAAACACCTGAAGTTGAAATATACATTTGGAGGAACATAAGAACACACGTCTATGTAGAATTGGCTACTTTATTTGTGCAAAGTTTCACGCATCTTCTTTGGAACATACAAAAGAGTATGAAGTTGAAAACGGTGACAACCACAGCAAGAACTTAAAAAGGAAAATAAATAAAAAAACTTTGGTTAAAACGGTCACACTGTAGAATTATAACTTAACAAAAATAAACAGATATTCACATATCCCCACTCTAAACTAACAAACTCCTATAGATTTCAACATTTTTTTAAATTCAAAATGAAAGATTACCAGTTTTTATAGACTTAAGTTATAAAATGTCCTCTGCAAAATTCCATTAAAAAGGTTGGCAGTCCCCCACTTTCAAGTGCATGAAATTAAAAAGCCATGTGGCACAATTGGAGCCATCGTCCATGATGTTTGTCAATAGAAAACTGCACAGCGGCCCATTGTACGACTTGTTGGATCAGTGCTGTCATTCTGATGAAGTTGTGACATGATTGGTCAACACTGTACCAGCTCTGTTGACGAATCAAGTCTGATTTGACGCATTGTGTTGTTGTCCGGGTAGACAGTTTCTAGCAGCACTGACTGTATAATGTGGTAAGAATGTTGAGCAGCCCATCTTAAAAAGGACTTTGGTTTCCACCACCTGACCATCTGCTTCTCCTCTTAAAACACAGACACACACACACACAAGACTAACTAATTTAGCAAACGTGATGTGATGCATAAACTCCTCCATGGGGTTAACTATCCTGAGGCCTGGCCCGTGCTGTCAATGCAAGTCTTGTTTTAGGAATCTTCAGGCACCAGCTACTTCAGGCACCAGTAAACATCCCAACAGCCTCTGCTCAGGAGTGGTACACTGTACGTTCTTCATCACCACCCCAGCGCACAGATCATTTCTGCAGAGAGTTGATGGGCGGTGACACCGTCCACCCCCGGGTGTCAGGGGCTAGACCGGGGGCTGTCCGTTATGCCGGAGCCCTGTGTAGGGCCACAGCAGCTGCTGGATGGTCATCCAGGAGTCCCCGGTCCCCACGGGGGCTGCATCTACCGCTGGCTGCATCACCAGGCTGGCCAGCAGTGCCAGGAGACCTGCAGGTGAACCATTAACATTTACCAAAACACAGAATGTGATGCAACTATCCCTCGTTCTGTATTGGGTAAATGTCTATAGACAGCAGCTAAGTCATTGTGGTTGGAACATGGGACTGAAATGTATAAACCTATGAACAGAATTTGCTTACCCAAACAAAGAGCAAACTCAAACCTTTAACAGTGAACTCTCGTATTGGAAGCGAATGCACATGGAAACTGTAGTAACTCAGTATAGAGTGGGTCATTTATTTTTTCCATTGTCATTTCCAAGTACAAAATGATCTTTATGGTCTAAGATTGAAAACAAGTATATTATAATAAGCACTACAGACAAACAGACAAAAGTGTACCTGCTAGCACCACCACCATCGCCAACCAAAGCCAGAGACCCCTGCCACCTCTGGCTACTGCTGCTGCTGCCCGGGAAGAGGTCAGGCTGTCAGACAGGCCCATTCCTCGGTCTGTGGACATAGGGCTGGAAGAAGGGCTCGGACTGGAGGTGGGCAATGAAAGAGTATTACAAGTTAGCACATGGATAGAAAATAAGGCATGAGAGAATAAAAGAAATGGTCCAAGATAAAGCGAAAGAGTATAAAAAGTTAGCACATGGATAGAAAATAAGGCATGAGACGATAAAAAAAAATGGTCCAAGATAAAGCAAGAAATTGAATAAGTTACCAATAATGACTCAAAGGGAAGGGAATAGGTCACTTATTTTGTTGTAAAAACTGTGGGTCATTTGTGGTAACTAATGCAATGGATGGCAGGCGGTGAATTAGCTCCAGCTTGGTGCAATTTAAAGTTGGCTTCAATGAAGCACATTTTGCCACCCATTTCCAACAGTGTCAAAGATGCAGAACCATTTACATCATCAACATAATGAAAAAGCTGTCAGCAGCACAGTTAATAGCGGTTGGCATGAATATGGATTTGAGCATTTAAGGGTAAGGCAAAGGCGGCTGACAATTTTGGCCTGGAATCTGTCAACAGAAGTGCTGCTTCAAATCACTTTACAGTCATTAAGAGAGTCAGTGCGAGGTTGCAAGTGGCCTTTGATTGGCCCGCTTACTTGATAATACAGGCCTTTTGCATGCAATTGTTTTTTTTAGACATAATCCACAAGCACCTCCATTTTGGACTCTCCTCCCTACACACTTACAGCATTACAAACAGCTCATCCTGACTCCTGAGCAATATGGAGGAAAAGAGGAAAGGACAGTTCAGAACAACACATGATCCGCTTGCACAAAACACTTAGTTGCCCCACAAAAATAGAGAAAATAGTCCAGGTGTAGTAGTTTGCACATAAAATTGTTAAAGCGGCTGAACATGTTAGTAAATAACAGAAGACTATGCCGGGTAAAGGTGAATTAGTTATCAGACGCTTTGTTAGCTGCACACTGCTAATCAGAACTTGAGATCCATGCATGAAACACAAATCATGGCGCTTCTGAAATCCCTCGCCACCCTGACGTACACTGATCTCAAGACAGATTAGTGCCCTGGAGCAAAGAAGAAGCTAGTCCAGCACAGACCCATACTGTATAATGAAAGAGTTTCATCACTTAGAAGGTTCCATATACTCACATAACATTTTTGTAACTTTGTTCCTGTTTGTAACACATACAGTAAGTGATAATGAAATATTGACATTGCATAATTTGCTGCTCGCTTCTCAGCATGAGCAGCGCTAGCCACAATGGCGGAAAAGCTACGGGGCGCCACCATAACCCTAACCCCCAGTCGCTGATGTCATAATACTGGACACATTGATGGCTATGTGATCTGTGCAAAAACTCCACAGGAATGATGTTTAACATCAAGGACAGACAGCGTGTCACGGATGATCTCTGATACCAGACAACATTCAGTTTGCAGCTACTGGAACGTACAGCTAAATGATGAACTCTTCCACTATGCAGCTAGCCTCTTAGCTTTCTGGCAGAAAGTGGTGCTGCAGTAGGCTAGTGGTGGGTATTTGGTTGGACTAACGTCTTGAGGGGCAGAATGAGGGAGGTGAGTTTGCTGCCCAGCTCACTGAGACTGGACCTCCTCCTCTCTGCCACCGGCTGCTCCTTCTGCTCGTCCTCCAACGGGCAGTCGGTGTTGTCGTAGGCCGTCCTGTGGGCACGCGTGGGTCAGGCATTCACAAACACACTGTTCAGTTGCACGTTCACATACAAGCATGGCCACATTACCACCGCGATACTGTATGTGCACATGCACACATGCACGTCATGCATAATGCAGCCAACACATATTGCGTGATTTACATTGTCCTGCTGTACACAGAGAGATCCCTGCAATATAACAATACATTCCCAGCAATCCACTTGCATGCTCCAATATGATATCACAAACCCACAAAGCAATTTCATGTTTCATATATTTGGAGAGCATTGAAAGGCCTTCATTTGTATCATCCAAGCTTCAATTTTGGCTTAGCTGCTCAAATAGAGCAAATTCTACTTTCCTCTTCCAAACATTTGAAAGCTACATGATGCAGATAAAAAAAAAAAAAAGTCCACAGTCTCTTATTTACATTTTATGAAGACACAAAAGCAAAAATATGCTAGATTTGTAAAATGACACAAAAGGATGTTTGCCTTTGATGAACACTTCCCCATGCGAGGAAGGACTAGATGCATGAAAGATGGCTGCTGTGTGGTTTGATGTCATCATCACCGATTCTTTCTGGTCTCAAAGGATAACATGCTGTTTTGAGTTTGTTTTAGCAGTTATAAGCTTCACTCTTTCCTTTACATTATGTACTGTAGTTACAGATATTTGCAATTAAAAAGGTTTTCCTTCAAAGTTTCTGGTTTGTTATTTAACTGCACTTATTTTTTTCGTATTAGTGCTTCATACACTGCTTTCTGCCAACCATCAAAACATAGTTTCATGCATTTTGTCTTTGTGGAAACAGAATTGTTAGGTAGGTTTGATCAGAACCTCGGTTTTACTCTGTAATGTTTGGAATTGAAAATTATTTTTTTATAATTATTTTGATAACATCCACTACAATTGATTACGAGAAACCACAACTAAAGTGAAGGGACTGAAACATCCAAATATTCTTCATTGTCGATGGTAATGTCGTCACACCAGAAAGCTGCCATCTTTATGCATCTGGGGCCACGGTTTTAAAAAAAAAAAAAAAAAAAAAAAAAAAAAACTTGTGCGACACAGCCAGCGTGGTTCCCTTCTTCTTGACATGTCTTACCCCTTCATCATGAGAGAGGGCTCTTCAGTGTCAACCCAGGCTGCAGAGCTAACAAAGCGCTTTAGTGGGGGGCGCGCATTGCTCTTTCCTGGCACATTCCTGGAAACCATCATTATCACATACAGTAGGGGCATAACAACAACAACAACAACAACAAGCTTCATGTCATGGTATACCAAGCTTCCGTGGCTTGAAAACGAAAGCCACAGCCAGTAGCTTCCTGCACTTCAAAAACAACATAGGGCTGACCAGAATGCTTCGAAGCTTTGAGTAATCAACATGTAAATCAGTATTTAAATGCTTTGTTTTTTATTTTGAAAAAATGTTCTGCTTGTGTGTAGGCCTAGTTGCGGCCTGCCTCACTTCATCCTGACGCCTGTCCTAAGCTATCATCTAACCTTACCAGCACCAAAAAAAGTTTGACTACGTAGGGCCTAGCAACTCAGCTGCCACTTAATAATTTCAAAATTTGCAAAGATGACCCCCAAATATTTGAGTGGCAGATATGCCAAAAAAAATGGTATATAACAAATGTAGTTTGGCAGATCACCTGAAAACTAAGTAACAGCTTAACCTTGATAAAGTATGATTGTCAGACCTTTTTAAATTACACGTGTATACTTTGTGTACGGTATGTATAATTTATTTAAATGTGATTAACCAACTGACTCCGTGTTCCGTAAATGTCTGTCAGCAGCAGCAGAGTGCACAGCGGCTGGCTAACTGCCTGCCAGGCTGACTGACTGACTGACAGACAGACAGCAGTCAAGGTAAAATAACTTAACCAAATCCCAGCTCACCCGCTGGCAAAAGTCCGTAGACGGATTGATGGACACGTACACCTGTCTCCAGTCTCCCATCTAACCCTACCTCGCCCCCACCCAATGTATTCAAATACTTCTCACCGAAGATTCAAAGCCCGAGATATTCGGAACAGCCCTAGTTTTAAAAAGGTAGAGTATTTTGAACAGTCCTCCCACTTTTAACATAAGCACACTCTCCCATACACATATATTGTTTAACATCACTCTTCATATAAAAACGTTCAGGCAAATTCAACCTACATATTAACACACATACAAATGACCTACCATGGGGATCGCCTGGTGAGTCTCTCGGTTTCAGCCTCTGAGCAGTCTTGTGTTTTGGACTGTGGTGGGAAAATCAAACAAACAATCTCAACAAAAATGCTGCTTTGCTAAAACTGAAGCCTGGATTTATTCTTCTAAAACCTATGAAAACCTGTCTAACTGTACATTTTACATGCAGTTGGGCTCATTGTGGATTCAGACTTTACATTTATATATATTTAACCATGATCTGACAATGTTCATGCTTCTACATGCACTGCATGTAGGTGGCATTAAAAGCAATCCTAAGAAAATGAAAATTGCATTATTCTCACCATGTCAAAGTGCATGTTGCCTCCACCAGAGCGTGGGATTGCTGCTATGCTGACCCGCCGAGTTGACGACTGTTGAGGGAAAAAACAGACTTCATAAACAGATGTGAACATTAAAAACATCATCAGTCCTGAGTGAAGGTGAATGATAAAATCATTTGTAACCCAGGTGCAGCTGACCTTGTAGTACTGTGTTGTCGGCTTCTTGCCACGGAAGTCATCTGGAAAGAGGAACAGTTTAGTTACCGTGTGTGTGTGTCATATATATATATATATATATATATATATATATATATATATATATATATATATATATATATATTTTTTTTTTGTTTAGTTATTTGTGGTGGGAATAGATTCATTTTTAATCTAGATTAATCTCACTGTAATCTTCGAATTAATCTAGATTAATCTAGATTAAAATGGCTCATTTGAATTCTGCCAAAGGCATTCAGAATATGTGTGCTACCCAAATAATGACTAAAAGTAAGTCTTTGAGAACAGGTTTCTCAAGCCAGGTGGCGCATTAGACCAGGGGCTCATCTCCTGTTTCCAAAATGCACTGAATGCATCACAAACTAACTTCGACTATTTACTTTCTAAAGCGGGCGAAATCGCTGGTTTGCTAAGAGTCGGTCGGGACTCTAACATTAACACGCTGGCAGACGCAAGTGACAGAGAGACGGAGAAGAGCAGGGAAGGAAATGCTGCTGAACGAATACGCTGCATGTTTTAAATGGCGTTAAAAAAATGAATAAACGCAAGTGCGGCGGGCAGTGTTGATTGTGAGGCGCACCGCCGCACATTAGTCTATGTGTGAGAAACACTGTTACTGTTTATTCAGTTAAACATTAATTTTGAACTGTTTTACAGTCAGTAGGCTGTATACATCTGCGCTAAAATATCAAGGTGAAAGTCATCATAGTTTACGTAGTAGCCTATAGACCCAGCTCCCAACCCAACTTTGAGAATAGATTAACGGCGATATTGTTTTTATCGCCCGGTAAGAGTCTCACGTTAACGCAGCACATTAACGCTCCACCACTAATTTTATATATATATATATATATATATATATATATATATATATATATATATATATATATATATATATATATTTATGTATATGTGTATATATGGTTTGTGTGTATACTGAGCGTACATATTTACACATATGCCCCAATGTGTATGTACACATGTGTGTGTACACACAGGCATACAGTACAGTTAGGTGATATGGGTTTGTCACTATATTAAGCCAGTGTTATATGGAGGATAATGAAAATGTGGCAAAAACTGGACAAAAATGTGACAAAAGACCCCAAAATGTAAAGATTTTGCACATTTGTTTGCGACGTTGCCTGAAACTTTTCACCCCGCAGTCAAATCCATCGTTTTGCCATTGTCGCTAAAACAAATGCCTGTACACATGCGAATGAACACGGCAACGCACATGCAGTGCAGTATTGAAATATGACTAATGCAACACATATTAGCAATTTATTTATTTTGGGGTTCACGTTTTGCTGTCCCTATTTGTTTGTGTTAAAAAGTGGCCAAGAATTCGTTGCCAATTTCTGAAAAAGGTTGCCAGTGGCAACCTAGCAACTATTACTGTCGAGCCCTGGTATCTCAAGAGTCTTTCTGCCATTTCCACCACCATAACATTTCATTTGTCTGGTTCTAGAAGAACATTGTGATAGTGGATGTGCTAATAATTGCCAACTATTAAGTATGTTCTGTCAAAATTAAGATATTGAATGTCAGCAACAGAAAAGCAGGTAACATCGGTCTAAAAACGTATTGCACCTTGATAGTACGCAACCACTATGTAACCATTCCCTACCTCGTTCAGTTTGTGATCCAAACGACCTCTCGTTCTGCATGATGGCCTCTCTCAGCTCCAGCAGCTCAGCGTGCTCCTTGGTGTACATCCTCCTCAGGTTCTCCACATGCTGGATCATCACCTCCACAGCCTTACCAATACGGCTCTCCTGACACACACACACACACACACACACACACACACACACACACACACACACACACACACACACACACACACACACACACACACACACACACACACACAAGGCTCCATTAAATCATACACAGTACAAGTTGTTTTTGTTGTTGGCACAGGAATTAAAATTGAGTTCAGCCCATATTTTCATCACATCACAAAACAGTGGAAACAAACGCTGACAACACAAACACACATGATCCCACCTGGTGAATAGCTCCTAGCATCTCAGAACGACTGGACACCCTGGTCATGGACTGGATGAGGATGTCCAGGTTCTTCTGGAGCCTCTGGATGATCTCGATGGACTGGTTGTCATCCTCACACAGAGGAGCCAGTGCCTGGGAGGAGAGAACCGAAGAGAGAAAAAGGATTAGGAGAGTTGAAGAGAAAACATAAAGGAAGAGAAAAAAAAAAAATACATGACTGCACCTGACAGGAGAAATACGTTTACAAAGGATTTTCCTCTCGTACTCACTAACCCACACCTCATTCAGTTTCATTTAAAGATTCATTCATTCATTGTTATTGATGTATGGTAATTATCAAACAGGAAAGGTGCAGAACAAGGGCTTTACAAAGGCACTACAAATATTCTGTGGGTAATCATCACAAAGTGAAGAGTCCATTCTCCTAAGACTGAGAATGTAAATAAACCTACACTTGGCAAAGTATAATTCTTTTGTGGAGAAAAAACTGGAAAGTGACACACACATATGCACACTGACCTGCAGTAAGCCTTGGCAGCTGGACACCTCCCTGCGGACATTTTCCTCAGCCAGATCACGTGACCTCTCCTCCAGCCGGAGTCTCTTCTCCAGGGTGAACATGTCACACTTGAAGCCCAATGCCAGACGCTGGAACTCCGCCTGAAAACATGAGAGACAAGACACTTGACTCCTTTCTAACATTTCCTTGTTTTGATTGAGATAAGAGTTTTCCTCTATCAAAGACAGCATTATTGTGCTGGCTAAAAGGTCACACCAGATAAAATTGTGAAACTCCCACACCCTGAGAGAGAGGGGGATCCCATCAGAATACTACTCTCCAACGCCAGATGGATTGCACACAAAATGGATATATATCATATATATCCATATATATGCTACAAATACACACCGGACTGCTGCATGATGATTATTACTGAAGCCTGACTAAACACACTCTCGTCCCAGACGACAGCTAGCAGCTAACAGGTTACGTGAATGTTGAAAATGCATCTTGTTGTAATGTAAGGGCCCTGTTCATGTTACACAGACATTTTAATTGCATTTTGTGTCTGTTAAGATACACAAAAGGCACTATTTCATTTATGCCCCCATAACTGCCGTTTAGCTAAGTGGGAGCTGTGGGCATTAGCTGCTGCTGCGCTAACTGTTTTTGCTATAGACATGTCTCGCATAGTTATATTTAGCAAGATTAACATAAAAATTGGCCGGAGTTCTCCTTTAACTTTGTATGTCAATGTATTTTTTTTATTATTGCTGATGTATGCACATTTAAGACTGTAAGAAAAGAAGTAGCCAACTTTGTGACTTGTCCTCTAGTAGTCTGAATATATGAATTCTCATTTTGAATACAGAGAGGCAGAAGCTGAAACAGACTCACATGTGGCTTCTAAAATCTACTTTTAAACACACATAATCCTAAAAAGAGTGACCAGTTTCTACTACAAAATTATCCTTAACAAAGCAATTGCTTGCATTACTTATTATAGAATGCAGCTCCAAGATCTAATGGTATACATACCTCAACCTCCTTGTCATTAGTTGACAGGCTGCAAATAAAGTGACAACAATGAGGACTCTGTGACAAGTCTTATTACATGTACACATGGATGATAACGGATTTGTGTGTTGTGTTACCATGAACATTTGCCGTCTTACCTGTTCTTGTCATCTTTGGAGGTGCCACTGATATCTGAGATCATTGATGTCTTAGCTAGGAAAGGAAATGATAAGCAGGTGAGTCATGGTTCGACAAATACCTGATCAAATGGTGCAATCACTATTTAGAATGTTAAAGAGAGAATGTACAAGCACTCATTTACAAATGGAATTTGGTATCAAAAGACTGGTGATACATTATATATATATATATATATATATATATATATATATATATATATATATATATATATATATATATATATATATATACATACATACACATATACACACACACACATACATACACACACATACATACTCACTCACTATCTAGTATATAACAGTGGACAATGAATATAATACACATACATTCCTTCTCATTGGCCAAGCTGGTCTCACTTTGGTCCTCCTGAACCCTGTGCTCCTCGATAGCCTCCATGCTGCGGGACAGCTCCTGCAGGATCCGGACAAACATTACTGCCTCTCTCTGCTCATTCTCCCCCTCCTGACCCACTTTTAACTCGGATCCCTCAATGCTCACATTCCCCTCAACATCCATATTGCCCCCTTTACTGGCCCCCTCTCCTTCAACAGTGTTTAAATAATAAAAAGGTAAAATGAAAATTCAAAGCACCCGGCAGGGTAGTTGGCTCTTGATTTTGAATGATCTGAGTCGAGCTAAAATGAAACTATGCACGCTCTCTTTCATAAACACACACACCCTTCTGCTCTCTCGCTTTCATGAAACACACACACACACACACACACACACACGGAAATTGATCTTTCACACACCAGCTCAACCAGATCCTGGTGTTTCACCAAATCTACTCTCCTACTTGTTTTACGCTAAGCTTAAACTAGTGTATAAAAAAACATAGAAAAACAAATCATAAATACTAATGATGCATTGTAAAGAAAATATAAAACTGAACCATAACTAACTTGTACATTTGTAGATTTTCATGTTATGACTACTTTTACTCACTGACAACTGATTTTTTTGTATTATTACTTATTTATTATTATTATTTTTTATTACAATTTACTGTATGTATTACATACCACAAACTCTACTACAAACTCTGTTCTGAACTTCATTTAGGGTCTGGTAGTAAATATAGCACCTTCTGTGGTGAAAACAAAAAATAAATTTGCTATAAAATCTTATTTAAAAATAAAAACCGATAAAATAGCTAAATATACAGTATAATGACCCCGATTTACAAAAGAGCAGCATTAAACTCCAACAATAAATCTGTAAGTCAGTTGAGAAGAAAGTGGGAGTAGAGCAGGTCTTACCAGTTGCCTTTTATTTTTGCCACAGAGGGGGAGGGAGTCCTTTTTGGCAGCACTATGTTCCGATTGGCTGGGGTCAGAGGTCACACTGCCCATGCCGCTCCCCGATTGGCTGGCATGTGTGGAGGACGATCTTGACTTTGGAGAGCCGCTTTCAGGGAAGGTGGTCGCTCCGCTGCTGGTGAGCCGCTCTGTCCCTGAAAGAAAGAGTTGGTTGTGTGGGTGATCAAAGTTACACGTAGATGCAAAAAGGAGTAAACAAACAGTCAGCTTAAAAATAGTTCTCTTCATCTCCTTCATACACCAATATTTGAGCTTTTCTTCCTACCTTCCATGCTGGCGGCTACTGTTGGCACCTTGGCTGTAGTGTCCTGCACACTCTCCTCCTCTTCAACCAACACAGGTAGCAGGCACGTGCTGGAACACACATACAGTGCACCTTTACACAATACTATAGCATTTGCACAAAAAAAAAATTTAAACAATGTCTCTAAAAAGGCAGAGTGACAATTCTCCCTTAGTAGAAGACAGTTAAAATCTCCAAGTGGATAATTGCAGGTGTTAGATAGTAAAGCAGTGTGGAAACCCTGAGTTGACAGTGAATCACTCACCTGTCCTCCGCTACTGATCTGTCTACCAACTGGTCCCGGTTCAGGCTCTGAGATGGACAAATGTAAAGAACGAGAAGGAGGGAGGTGGTGAGAAAAAGACAGGTGGCCTTGCGGCACATTTTTTTGCCCTACAGTACAAGAAATGGTCAATGATTAAAAGACACACATTCATTCACATACATGTAGCATACCTGTCCCATGGCAGTGAAACGCTATCTAAGCTCTACAGTGTGTCAAAGAGAAGGATTGGACTGATTCCTTATATAATGTGTTGCTGCATGGAGAGCCCTGCTGCTCTGTGAGTGTGTGTGTTGCTGAGAAGGGTGCTCAGAGAACACGTTAACACTGGCACAGCACTAAGTAGTGGAGGCGGACTGCATGCACACACAGTTGTGTGAAGACACACAGGCACAATGAAGCAAGGTGAGCGCTCAGAGCAATGCAATGGGATATTGTGTAATATAATGTAATATTTTAACATAGCTCAAAATAGGAAAGAGCTGCCTTACCATTTCGCATTCGCTGAATGTCATATTAGAAACTGTGAAGCTAAATAAAACTGTCTGCTGCTCTTTTACCTGTTCGCAGCACTTTCAACTTCCCCAACACAGCTTATTGATTTGATTATAGCTATATTCCAAAAGTTGAAATCATCCAAATTGTTTCTTTGCTAAATAATCCACCGATAATTCATAACAACTTTGATTTGTAAGCCTGCACAATCATGTCTTAGGTTGTGTGTTACGTGTTGACTGAAACTGATTAAACAATACTGAATTTAAGGTGCCATAATGTTATCATTTATCGTCTCTTTGTAAAGAAATATCAGTAGAGATACCGGTAGTAAAGTTGTCACTGAGTAAAATCATAACAAAACAAATATTAACATTTTAAATTGGGACAAATGTATAGTTTATGCCATCTTATGTTAAATAAAAAATAAAAAAATGTAATAAAATATTAATAGAAAGATATGGATATGACATATATATGGGGAGATGTTCTATGAAAATATCTATTTACACGTAAAACTACTATTTGAATATATCCAAGTGATTATGTTCACCAGACTGTGGTGAAACAGCATCAAAACAATAGTGAGCCTAAACTCTAACATGAAAACACTGCAATCCCCCATCTGATGCTGGGCATAATTACCATGAAGCAATCTTATTGTACTGACAAGACATCAAAGCAACTCATTGTAAAGACTAATTGGTCCAGACAGACAAAGGGTACAGTGATGATCCACTGTGCCCAAGCGTTTGCTAATGGGCTTTGGAGCATCATGGTTATCTTTTTGAGAAATTCTTCAGCTTTTATATAACTGGTTGTTATCTCATTTGGTTAGTCAGTATATATTTATGATATTTAAAAAGACAACACATGTAATTACAGATGATTAAAAAATAAAACGCCACATTTTTTAACTTTCTCTTAATTGACGGTCTGCTCAAAATTGATACGTTCCTTTTTTTATTGCCGTTTTTGAAGCGCTGTGAAATCTGAAGCATTTCAACTTGATAATAATACTTTCAAATTACATTTATAATTAAAAGCACTTTAACATTGACACCTTAATAAGCCATATTAAGTATTCGGTATTGGTCCTTTTTGGTAACAGAGTTCAGGGAAGCCAATAACCCATCTTACCTGATTGTCTGATCTTTCCCTAAATAATACATCTCTGCCCTCTCCTCTCCTCCTTGCGCTCCTCTCAACCTTTCTGAAGGAGGGCCAGCCCCAGCCCTCGCCCTGCCAACTGAACCCCTCCCCTCACTTCAAACACACACTTACTCTTACTCAGCCAGGAAACATATGAAGTGGCAGACAGAAGCAGAGAGAAAAAGAGGAAGCTGGTGCTGAAGACAGAGGAAGTTGTATTCCCTTATGCATTAACACACTTCCCCTCTGCTACTGACCTTAGTATGACTCATGGGTCCTGTGCTCGAGTCCGCTTCGCCTTCTTTCTCTTCGTCTCCCCTGTGGTCCTCACTGGTCAGCTGGGTGCTGACCACAGGTGAAAGGTGAAAGGTCAACTGTCAAGCGCTATCCATTTTCTCGTTCTCGATTTGTGCATTAGATATGCTTTTAATCTACTTTAACGAGACACAACTGGTACAGTATGAAGCGGTAAGAGAGATGAGGAAGAGTCTTTGTCTCTTTGTAGATGGACTGTGCCTATGCAAAGCATGGCAGCATAGATACTAATTAGCCTACACACTCCTCCCACAGGGAGGAAAACACCCATTTGACTAGCAAATGTGGACCATATCATAGGAAAATGACTCAATATACCTAAAATGTTGACTTCGCATGTGACTAGTCACAGTCGCTAACACCTATCAACTTTAAATCTAGAAGGGATGGTTTTTACTGCTATGAAAATGAGTCAGGATGCGGGGTGAGGCTGTGTGGTAATGTCAGTTTCCTGACTATGAAAGCTTCTGTTGACCTGCTTCGTGATGCTTAAGTGGGATTTGCCAATCCAAACACCAATTGAACAGGCATGTCTATGAATAAAGTTCCTGTTCAGGTGTGAGGAATGACACTTATCAAGAACACAAAACTAGAGAACCATGTCATTAGTCTCTCTCTCTCTCTACCTCTCAGTCTGGGTAATGTTCTCATCTGGTCCAGGTGATGTGCTGTTGGGAGGAACCATCTGGGCTGCTGTGGGAGGGGTGTTAATAAGTGTCGCCATTTGGTCAGGTGAGTTGCTCAAATTCTCGGTTGGACCACAGGAGGAAGACTCTGCAGTCTCAAGAGCCTCTGCATCTGTGGAGACCGAGAAATTAGACGGTCAATGCACTCCAGGATTACAGGTTATTGGAGTTACCAGCTGTTGTAATTTACTCTAATAATTTCCTACATTACCCAGGGTGCATTTTGACAGCACCTGAAACATTAGGCATGTTTGAGATGAGCCAGGCCTGCGTAGAATTGATCACCGACTTGCTCTGACGTCGACCCAGGGCATGATGGGACTTTTCGTTGTTGTTGAATTAGAGAGATTCCAATTGATATTTGTCTGATTTGAAGGTTTATTCTGTTACCACAATATGTGTTGTTTGGCTGATGTTGGCGTTTAGAAATCAGAGAGATTAAATACATTCAGATTTGGGATTATCTACAGTCTATTTATATTAACATAAGCAACAGATCGCCAATTTAAGAGGCTACTCTGTCATAATCAAAACAATTGGAGACTGCGTACAAACCTATATTTTACAGACTATGGCAGAGTTTTTTTTTTTTTTTTTTTTTAAATGGGGGTTTCGTAACCCTAGGGATATTTTGGAGTACTGCAGGGAATGATGACAGGGCTGTATTGTGCATCTGTATACAGTATAGGCATCTTTCTTCTACTATATGGTAGAAAAAGATAAATGCGTCTGATAACATTTTAATAAATCGGATCTAACAGGATGCGAGTGTTTCTGTGACTTCCTGTACAGACGGTGAAGAAGGCATAAAAAGGCTGGAAACTGTCTGACTTGACTGAAGCTTTTTGTCATAGCCCCCGGCTGCTGCCGCCTGCTCCCGTCCACTTTCCAGGTGAGGCGCAGCTCTTCTGCAACGAGCCTAATAGCCCAATGTAAATACATTAGCTTTTATTTATATTTTTAACATCTGAGAATATTTCTTTCTCCATGTAGTTCAAATGAAAAGTGAAATAAGCTATAATCACTAAACACAAAGGATATTAATTTACTTATCTAGATAAGACTTGTGTTGCAGTAATGCAGTCACTACCTACTGTACATGGTTTTACAAAGACATCATTGAGTACTGGATTACCAACAAAACAATACAAATGCGGTATTTGGTAGAATTTGCAAGATTTAGTAAAGTCTTCTCTCCTTTAAACAAACCAAAGAGTGAGTCATTATCTAAATCACTTGGTATGTTTGCTAAGTTGTAAATGCGTACAATAGAGCCATGAGACAGAAAGAGAGCGAGAGAAAGTGAGAGAGAGAGAGAGAGAAAGTGAGAGTGAAAGAGAGTGAGAGTGAGAGAGAGAAAGAGCGAGAGAGGGCAAGCGAGCGAGAGAGAGAGTACTTACTGTTGTTCTCTGGGTAGGACAGATCAGGAAGAGCATCCGCCTCTGGGTGTCTAATGCTGACAGCTTGTGAGTGGGCGCTCAATGGCACTGCTGCCTCCTCCTGAAAACACACGCACATAAAATGATAAATATTCAAAAAATGAAAGGGGTGAAAAGATCAAATAAGCAATACACAATAACCATGTACCAAACAGCAGGCCCACAATCAGTCAATAGAAACAAATCTTTGTCAGATGGGAAGACATTGCATAAGGAGTCGATAAAATCTAACAGCTGACAGACAACACAAAGCTTCTGTTCTACCAGTGATGGATTGTTGGAAAAAGTACCAATTACTGTCATCGTCATAGGACTTCAAAAAGAAAACATCACTTTCAAACTGACTACAGAAATGATGGAGCATTTAAGTTAGTTTTAAAAACCTTTGACATTAATTAAGCATTGAGGACTGCAAGTGAGTAGAATGCATAACAGCCAAGAACAGAAAGTGTTAAAAGACATTGAGATCATAGCTACTTAATGTGTAGTTTAGTTATTATTATCATTATTTGGTGCAGAATAAATTTGGAATATATTTTTCTTCAAATGCTGGTGCATAATCCCTTCTTTTGCCAACAACAAGTTATTCTCCCTTTTACCCCAGTGTGACCTGAAGGTTTTATTACTGTCATTCTATATAAGGAAGCTTTAGCACAAGCATGCAGACTGCTGCCTGTGAGCAGCGGCTGTGAATAATGATGTGTGAGGAGCGATTTGGTAGGCAAATGGAAGAAAGAGAAAAAGAAGGAGAGAGTGCAGACACTTGTGAGAATAAGAGAGGGAGAGAAAATAACACATACAGGGTTTTCCCTACCATTATAAGGCTTAGGCGCAGCACCCAAGCAGTTTTGGGCCGCACCACCTAAGCCGAATAAACGTAAAGTCAATGTACACATGTATGGTAATAATGATTCAAAATGATGTGAATTTGAATTTTTTACCTAAAACTTTCCTGAGGTAGGACCCCCAAACCCACCACCAAATAAGTGCACTTAAGTCTTCCTTTGCGGGAACACGCTGCCCATGTATAATTTAATAAATGACACTTACAGTATTCCCTATAGCGACCTTAGACTTCAGATACTGTATGTCTATCACAGGGACATGATGGTGCATTCATGGGTATTCCCATATCTGACTTTTGAAAATGAAGCCTCTGAAATGTAATATGTCAGAGCATCTTTGAACACACTACCAGAAAGGGTTTGAGTCCCAGCTTGTAACCACATTACCATTTAAGTGGGACAAACAGTGGGATAAATGTGACAAAAACGTGAAGTAGACACTGGGATGAATTACCCATCTCTTTTAAGTTTCAAGCTAGTTTTTTTATCCAGTAGTGAATAAAAAAAAAAAAAAAATCAGCAGCAGCCTAAAATGTTTGTCCGTTATATTAAAGTAAAAAGATCGCTCTAAAAGCTCTTGAGGCTGAGACTTAAAAAACTTCCTACTTCCTTCCCATTACTGCAATCATAAATTTAAAAATATCCTACTTCCTTCCCAACACTTCAAAAGGAAGTATATTAAAAAAAAAAAAAAAAAGCCAAATATTGGCTGTTATGAACGTTTATGACATAACACTTCTGTCATGACAAGTTGTGATTGGGTTAGGGTTCATGTGTCATGACTGTCATGTCACTCTTATGTAGATACCTTCAAGTAAAGTGCTACCATATTTTCTATGTACTGTATTAAGCCAAGGTAAGCAGAGCAACAAATCGGTTTTGGTACCGTCATGCTTCCTGCTCACATAGTTCACACATTGCAACAACAGTCGTCTATTGTTGTCCTCTGAGTAGGCTGAGAGAGCACCTTAGCAGTAGTTGTTCAGGTTCGAAATAGAAACAACACATTTTCTGAGCAGGTGTGGGAGTTTGAAGCAGCAAACTGTCTGTCCATGGTCCTCATCTGTAACCTTCGACAGTGCTGCGGTTCTTTACAGTGCAGCGCAGCTGAACTTAATCCAAGTCTTTTGAAGCTGTGTATTGTAATAACTTGTGTCACACTATTAGTTGAAATCCCTGATTCTGAACATTGTTTTTAGCTTGTCAAACAAGTTTTCCCCTAAGGCCATGACATTATTATTTAAGCCCATTTAAGATAATGGACAAAGCTTAAAAATCCCTGTGATATATAATGAGGTATAATTGGTTTCAATGAAGGGGTATTCCTACTGATGCTGTGGTTCATTTTTAATATCAAGGAGATACCAACCCATTTGTTGAAATGAAAGGGATCCTAATCCCTAACCAGGACATTTTACACATTCCTGAAATCACAAGCCACAGGCACATGGGTTTGCACAAAGTCAAAACTAGTAGTATCCTCTGATAATCACATGTGAGCCATCCCAAATTTATTTGGGCATGTAGTTTCCAAAGATTAAAAGATGCTTGGAAATTACATTCAGTTTTGGTATATTATTAAAAGCTCAATGCCAGGCTAAAGGCTTTACTCTGAAATGCTACATGCAGCAATTGAAAGAAATCAGGTTTTCAAGCAAATAAAATATTAAGGAAAATAAAGAATTAAAAGATATCCACAAAAGGTTAAATCCAGGCACATCCCAAACATGGTGAGCACCTTGTACAATACATATAGCTAATACCATGACAATGTCACAACTCAATTTACCTGCAAAGATTGACAGTTCACCTCTGGCTCTGACTCAGCGCAGGCTGCAGAGTCTGTAACAGATGCAGAGGAAGATGGAAAAAATACAATATAAATCAGAAAAAAATGAAAGCAGAGGCTGAACCCCCCAAAAAAGAAAAAAAACAACAAACAAACATAGAAGCTGTCCATTATAACACAAACGTCTGTCCAATTCATCTACAGGGGATAATAGCCATCTAAAAGAAACCCCACCTTTTACCATAAAAAGTCAGACTGTCTATTATGCAAGGCATTGAGTTGAGAGAGGGGCAGAGAGGTTAAAATACCATGCATGGCTAAGGTGGCATTAATGACCACAACACACTCTCGTTTTCTTTCTCTCTGCCTGCCAGCCGCTCATGCAGGCAAAGGAATGGGGGATTACTGAGCTCACTTCGTGGCCTCAGACCGGTCGTACACCTGGCCATACAAGGACCTTGAGGAAGAGAGGATTTCACATACTGTGTAGAGACACACAACCTTCATAAGACCAGGGCCACAACAACCATAGAAGGCAGGGGTCTACTGCCAAGGGCCTCAGAGTGTGTGTATCCTAACAGTGAGCGAGTGTGTGTACTGTACTGGTGTTTCAAGGGTGGCTGAGTGCCCTGTGACTCCCATGGATTACAGGGGGGTAATCCACACTCACACACACACACACACACAAATCAACATCCAAAGACAATAACTGAGTCTGTAAGTTGTTTTCACCTATAGAGTTTTTCCTGTGAAGCATTTTGTGAGAATTTTGTGTGCGAAACCTTCAAACCAGCTGCACATGTGAGCGAACTTAAAGTCACAATATAATGTTTAACTAGTTGCTTTGTGCTTTTTATCTTCACAATAGGGATTTAAGCGGGTAAGAAAGACTTTAATAACTAAAATATTGCTGCTGACACTCAACTCCAACAAGAGCTGTGGGTTAGCAAGTGACAGGCATGTTCAATTTAATCATACCTAATCTAGAGCTAGGAATGTTGATACAATTGCAGTACTTCAAAGTTTGTTCTCAATATTTCAGCAGGATGTATTAGTTCACATTCTTGTTGGTGATGTATGTGGTTAACTCAAGGCCTATTTTTTACCAAGATTGGATTCAGAGGTAGGAACAGGGTGAGTGGGAGTCAGAATGGGGTTACAAAAATATTAAACTATATTTAGCCCTATTTGGCTTGGCGTTATGAGGTTCCAGTTTGCTCTGGGCTAATTCTGGTGTATACTGGATTTTAAAAAGGCTGAAGGAAGACTTCTCAGTTCCCAAGTTTTCCTGAGATACATTTTGAAGATTCAATCTGTTGAAAGCCATTTAAAAACAAATTGCTACAGTATACCAGTATTATTCCATGAAGTGGATCTCTATGAATAAAGTTAAAATTGTCACTTAGTTGAACTGTTGGCTGGTGGTTGTTCCATCCACCTTCATGTGCCCACTCACCTTGACCCCCGCCTGCTGCACCATGCCCAGGCTGGGCCTCCCCAGAGAGGGCAGACAGAGGAGTGGAAGTGTCCCTCACTTCTCCCTCTCCAGCTGTGTCGACCACCATCCACTTCTCCTCCCCGTCTTCCTCCTCACCTCTGTCCGTTCGCCCGCCCTGCTCTCCCCTGCAATTCCTCTCTGCTAACTCGTTCTTCAGGAAGTCTTGAAGGGCGAACTCCTCATCCCAGTCCAAGTCATCTCCAGGCTAAAAAAAACAAAATCACAGCAATGACTACTTATTAACAAAGCTGTCAGCGAAATAAAAATGTAACAAAACAGAGCTCATAGTTTCTTTTTTTATTACTGTTCTTTTTGTTGATTAACCAATCCAGTGGTTCTTCCCTGCTTCAGCGCTATACTGAATAAATTACTTCAAAGTAAGAACTGCATTATTTGTCAATGCCCAACTTGGTTACTGTAAGCAAATCGATCTACTTCAGCACTAAACTCATTATGTAGTTTGCAGTAGAAATGTTCAAGCACGTGTCAGTTAATTTTGTGCAAGGAGCAGTGCGTAGGTGTGTGCTTGCATCTAATTCTGCGCAGCGTGTGGGTGCACATGTCCACTTCAGCCGCCAACTCGCACTCAACTAATACTCCATCTGTCTGACTACAGCATGAGGTCTGTCATGGCTTTCCAAGCAAACCTTCCAATATCCAATGTTAATCCACGCAACATGCAAAACAGACACATAAATGATCAAAGTTGAATGTATTCCAAACCCAATATGACTTTTATGCCAGTGAGCATTTAAACAGTGTCCCAGACGATGTGTACATTTTATTGAAAATTCTAAAAACAATGTATAGTGACTACAGATTAAAAGGCAAGGTTGGTAACTTTTTCCAATGTACACTTTTTTTTATATATTGTTTGAAACGGTCTTTACACCCCAACAGCAATAATAACATAACGTATCTGAAAAAGGAGCGAAAAAGATCTCTCATCTGTAGCTGCTGTAATCCTGTCAAAACGCCCACCAATCACTGCCTCACGGTCCGCTTGGAAAGAACCAATGAAATGCCTCCTTGCCCTGCTGCACGTACTCTACCCCTCCCGTGTATGAGCCTGAGCTCAATGCGCGTCGTCGCCACATTGCTAACAGTAGTCATGTTTGTTTTAAACATTCAGTATGATAATATTAGCCATTTGCTTTACGGTGAATGAGACATCAAGTAAAATTGCAGTTCTTTCTCAGCTCTGAAGCAGCGGTGCTCATGCACGTCTGTGTGTGGGGTGAGCCCTAAGGACAGGGGGAGGGTATAGACGGAACCCCCAGGAGATAGTACTTTAAATCTTTTCAACATTACAAACCCTGCCTTTAAGATCATAACATTATTTATGAGAATAGTGAAAGGAAGTGGCTGCTGCTGCTGTTTATTAGATATAGGCCCATGATCTAGCCTGCCCATCCTGCCTTCCTCTCTGACCTCTTCCTCTGGTGCAGGTGTCTGGCATGAGGCCTCTCTGCTGTCCTGAGGTGTCTTTAGCTGCTCCAGCTCCTCACAGAGCTGCCGCTTCTGGTTCTCCTGCTCCTGCACCCTGCATGCAACAATACAAAATCTCGTTAATTGAAAAGCACCCAGATTATGAAAGCACTCGTCACTGTCCAGACAGCTAGAAAAATGTATGCACAGAGATCCTAGAAGACAGTACAGTAGACATACTGTACCCAATCCGCAGGCCCATGCAGTGTCCCATTTTGTTGCCCAGGGTGACCAGCGCCAGTTCTCTGACTGGCCCAGTAACAGTTTCTTCACTTCAGTTTGTAGATCCAGTCCCAGCCCGACCCTCTAATCTCAGACTACACAGAACCTAAAATGTTAACATTCTGTATTATCCCAAACACTCCAGAGCAGGAGGTAGAACTATACCTACAATGAGCCCTCTTCAGTTTTCTTTTCTCCCAAACAATATTAAAGTTCACCCTGGTAAGTAAGGACCAGTAAATGTGAGATGGACAGCCTGACCAGTTCTCCCTCTCTGGTCTCGTACTGTTCCACTCGAGCTCCGTTATATATCTGAAGGGGATGGCCGTCTCCATGAACACACATACAAACAGACACACACACACGCACACACACGACCCAAGGCAAACCCATCACAGAGTCAGAGTGAAGTCCAGAGTTGGCACAAACCCAGACCTAGTGAGGCGGGCCCTTTGGGGTCATTGAGGTCAGCATGATTGACAGGTCTTTCCCCCACTCAGCACAACTGACTGGCCAACTGAGACAGTGCACTGGAGAGCAGATACCCACATGCAGGGGTCTGACATGAAGTAGTGCGTGGTGTTGTTTATGCTGCGATTAAGTTTCACAGAGATAGACTTGTGGCAGAGTTTTAGAAATATGCACTTGTGACAGGCAGATCTACTCCAATGGCAGAAATAACTTAATTGGTTGAATAAAAACCTCTTTTGCTCTGCTCAGTTATTTATTTTATCAACTTATTTAGGACCAGCTTATGGAGACGGCTATAGACTTGTATAAACATGGAAGGTCAGCTAGGCTAACCAGCTAACCTAGATAGCCTTATTATTGCTAGACAGCTTTTTTTTCCAGTTAGTAATTCCACTGCTAGATTTATTCAGTTTCTAGTGTTCTTGCTAATTCTTCAGTCTATTTCAGAGGCGTCGGTTTTACATTACTTATCCAGAAAATGAATTATTTAGCTCTGCCTACTAGGGTTTAATGTAACCAATGAGATCACTCCTGCACAAAAGCAACTTCTCCTCAAAGAAAGGTTTTCCTACCTTAGAGTCAAGTTGTCATTAATGAACCAGCATAAGATTCACTGCCAATGGTTCTCTTCCATCTTACTCTGGTACATCCCTTTCAAGTTCTTTTGCTCTCACACCGATTCTCAAACACCATAACTCACTTCAGTGCTCAGCAGCTCATACATTTCTGACTGCCTACTGATTTTAATAGAGTGCAGACAACAAAGCTTTGCTCACCTGACTGAAAGGTGCAGGATCTCAGTGCGGGACCTCCTCAAGTTACTGGCCATTTTGATCAGCTCCTTCTCCAGTGAGTCTGTGTACTGGGCCAGCTGGTCCAGGCTGAGGGCCCAGTCTGCCCTCCTCGCATCCAGCTCGGCCTGCACCTTCTGTGGGAAGACAAGGCCCAGGGTCAGCCGCTCGGCCTGAAGAGCTAGGTGTCTTTTACACCTCCAAAAAGTTCTGACACCTCACTAAAAACAAAATCTTTCAACGTCAGCCGGCACACCGAAGAACCAACGGTAGACAGATTTGTACTGGTAAAGCTCTGCTCCACTAATGATTTCTGTCATTTGCTATGTTTACTGCTGTATGGCAGTACGTGGCTAATGAATGCAGAGTGGCAACAATGCACGAGGAGGGGGAGAGAGAAAGAGAGACGGAGAGATACAGAAAGCTAGAGTGAGGGAGGAGGGGAGTGGGTTGTGTTCATGGTACAACACACTGACTAAACAGCACTGCTTGGATGGGGCCTGTTGGAGAGTTATATAAGGGAGAGATCTCCAGAGAGGAGAGATAGTGGGTGGGAAGGAGAGAAAGAGCAGATAGGCAGTGATAGATAGAAAAGGAGCTGATAGATAGAAAATGAGTTCAACAGGTGGAAGGACAGGAAAGAGATCACATTACATCATTTCATGATTCATATATATTCAAAACAAAAGTCCTGAGACAGCCCATTTCAGCCTAATATCAATCCATATGCAAAAATATAGGAATGCACACAGGCACTAACACTGCAACACACTGTGAACCTGCAATTTGCCTCAAGCTTACATCAAGTGCCATAGGTAGGCTGACACTGACGACAACATTTAAACATGTCTGTGAAAGTGTATCTGACCTGGAGACTGGTGTCTTTGTTGCCTGCTGGCTGTGAGTGGTCGTCCAGCAAGCCTCTAGCTGTAGACAAGACAGAGGCGCTTTCTTCTCTGAAATCACTTTTCTGAGGGACATAAAGTGAAAGCATACTTTTAAGATGGAAAGTCAAGAATTGAAAATGTATTATGCACAACATTAGACACAAGTGCTTAAGACAGACAAGAGGTTTAAATTCTTTCATTAAACCGTTACATCACACTATTCTAATTGTTCTGGGCTCATATGAGAGAGCCTAAGCACTCTTAACTTGGCAGTAATTGAATTGGACTAAAACTTCAAGATGATGGTCACCTTTTAGGAAATGTCAACAGTTCCTCTCAATAGTCCTGAGTTTCATCCGGAAAGGGAAGACTATCCAAATAGACCCACCAATGCCAACGACTCATTTAATGGGAATCCGAGCAAATTCTTAAAGTTAAGTCAAGTCTCAAAACTTCCACATTATGGTACAACAATAAAATGCCTTGCAAAAGGGTTAAAAATTGATCATTTAAGCTGAATTAAAAAAAAAAATGTTTATCATTGTACCAAAATGTTTTTACATAATGCTACAGTTTATGCCATGCTGATTTTGTGTTGATTGACATTTACAGTCAGTTGCAAGTCAAACAGAACAAGGGGATGGTTTTACAGATGCCAGTTGTCCACTGCACACCACAATTTTAGTGCAAGTCAGGGCTACACACACACACACACACACACACACACACACACACACACACACACACACACACACACACACACACACACACACTTACCAGTTTATTTAGGAGGCTCTTGAACTCCAGAGCCATGTATTCAGGGTTGGGTCCCTGCAGCATCAGCAACACTTCCCTGTCCAGCGTCTCATCCATCGGCGAGGCAAAGTTCATAGTGGTGGACAAAAGGTCAACTCCGTAGGGGGGCTGCAAGAGACAGCAATATATTTACACAAACGAGCAAAAGAGACGTAAAACACTTTCCACCAGACTGTGCAAAGTACACAGCATGTAAAGAAGTGCACACAGTGCTTTGTATTGTGTGTGAAATGTGTGAGAAGCCCAACAGTCTGTGGAGGAAAAGTCTATAGTGATTAACCGCTTGCCTGTAGGCATAAAACTTCTTAGAACTGCAGCTGGGATCAGGGGCATGATAAACTGAGATGCATAACATTGTAAAACCAGCTATGCCTGTTGAAGTGGTTGGTCGGTGTGAATGCTGTATCTCTGTAGAGTGCTTTGAAGTTTATATGTTTATCAGTGTGGCTGCTACTACAGTAGAAAGATGAATTCTCTGTCAGAAATAAAAGGCCGCAGACTGAAACGAGGGAGAAATGGAAATACATGTCATTGTGCAAGACAAAACGAGAGAAAACGAATAAGGCGAATAAGAGATATGACATTGAGAGCAGGAGAAAGAAGAAAAACAGAGATCATACAAAAGAAAAAGTGTGCAAATGAAGACGACAGACGGAGTAAGGGAGTACTGACCTCCAGTGGTGACTGTGCCAAAGCCAGTTCTGCCTGTAGGGATCCTGAGCTGCTCTGGTTCAACCTGTAGGCCACCGACAGGGACAGACCAGCCCTGGGACGGACAGGAGGAACGGAGGTGGAGAGGTTGGGTGCAAACAAGTTACAAACAAAGGCATTCATTAGAGAAGGTAGTAACGGACAAATCAAAGTTACAGACGAGAACACACAATTTTTTTTTTATAAGATACATTTTGAGGCTTAGAGGGTTTCTCGGTCCGTGTAACGCTTATCAGTTCAATTTTCAAAGCACAAACGGACATTTTGAAAAACAGAAAAATGGGTTAAAATATCCAATTTTTCATTTTTTTCCCGCTTTGACAAATAAAAAAATTTGTTTTTCCAATTTTCTGTTTTTATTCAGAGGATCAGAATTTAGAAAATTACAAAATTGTGTCTGGGCTCCAATTATTCAATACTGCAATGATATTCTCTCCCTGTTCCGCCTAGCTCCGCCCCACCCCGCCCCCCATTCGAGCACATTCAGCAGCCAGACCGAAAGACAGAATGAGAATGGACGATGTGTTGGAAGTCGAATAACAAAAAACATTCAGCGTTCACCGAGAGGTGAAACGCTTGTCAATATCCAGCACTGACTTGAATCAAGATCGCCTAGTGTCTATATTTAAAGTGTCATCCTCCGCCCAGACACAGGACGACTCAGAGGCGGAGTGGCAATCAAGAGTCAGGACGTTTCCCCGTGGGCCGGTAGTGTCTGTCTCATAATAGTTATAGTCTACATTGCAAGTTCTTAGCCACACCATCCGCTGCCCGCTAGTCAGCCTCTGCTCAACCCGTACGGCGGGCCGCAGCAGCCTCTTATTTCAATATGGAAAGCCAAAACAGAAAAAAGGAAAGGTGGCGCTGAGATGGTCAGACTCAAAAGAAAAAAAAAGGGACCGTGTTGCTATGCTGTGTTGTTCATTCAAAAACCATCCGAACATTCATCTCCCCTCTTCTCAACAAGATTCCGAATTATATTCTCGTAATTATCCAGCGTTGACATGACTGCCCCGAGTCTTCTTGAATGCCCGCCTAAACCCATCCAGACACACCCACGATAATAGCTAACCAATCGTTGGTAACTAGGCGAAACAGGGAGAGAATATCATTGCAGTATTGAATAATTGGAGCCCAGACGCAAAATTTTGTAATTTTCTAAATTTCTGATCCTCTGAATAAAAACAGAAAATCGGAAAAACAGATTAAAGATCCAATTTTTTAATTTGTCGAGGCGGAAAAAAATGAAAAATTGGATATTTGAACCCATTTTTCTGTTTTTCCAAATGTCCCGTTTGTGTTTAGAAAATTGAACTGATAAGCGTTACACGGACTGTTTCTCTTCCATAAATTCATAGTGTGAAAAAAATGAAAGATGGCTAATGTCTATTTCGTTAGTAGTCCCTCAACCCCTAATACCCCAGACCCCACTCCCAGGTTATTATTGGTTCACTTACCCAGCCAGGTCTGGGTGCATCATCTGCATCTGGTTCTCCAGCTTGCTCTTGTCTGCCCTCAGCAGCTGCAATCAACAACAGAGAAATAAACACGACTTTAGGAGGTCAACTACCCTTCCCCACTAGAACAAATCTGTAGAGTACAAGACCTGTGTGTGGAAAGACAGCAGGTGTTTCATTTCCCACAGTCAGTCTCCCCCACCAAAATACAAATGACACACATGCTGATGATTGCGCCAGCACACTGGACACAGCAGAGGGTTGTCTGTAAAGTGAAAAAGCTGACATGGCAAAATTGACATTTTGCCTGTGTTAACTTAGAATATCACATTTAGCTTTAAACATTTGGGTGTTTTCCCCAAATAGTTCTAAACATTTTGGAAAATAAAATGACTACCAGAAGTTCATGGCCAGTATTTCTAATCCTATTCAAGTGTCACTGTTTAAGACATCTGATTTACCATGAGGATTTTCCATTGCTTCCGTTGATTTTCTGCAAACTCATTTCAGCTAAGAAGTAGCTGGTTCATAAGGAGCATGTAAAATGGCTGCGTTGGCATTAGGCAAAGCAAGCAAAGAGATCAGAAACAAGTGAGAAACTAGTTTGGGTTGTTGATGCGTAGAAACTGAAATAACAAGATGTGAAGTTCAACACACTGACCTCTGTGATAGAGGAGTATTCCTCCACTGCTGACTTAAGCTCACTTATCTGTCTGCTCTTCTGTAAAAGGAGGTAAACGACACAAGAGCAGTTTGAGTTTTGTAGAGAAAAGAGGACAAGAATAAGTTCCTTTCACCCAGATATTTTTTTATATATATATATATATATATATATATATATATATATATATATATATATATATATATATATATATATATATATATATATATATATATATATATTAGGGCTGTCAATCGATTAAAAAATGTAATCAAATTAATTACAGACTGTGATTAATTAATCTAAATTAATCGCATAAATCATTTTTGCTGTGAAATTATTAAATAATTTAAAAAAATAACGCAGATTAATCCATTCCATATTGACCTTTCACCCGGAGCCGTTCTAGCCACCATTTAACTGTAAAATGCGCTGCTACAGGCAACAGAAACATCGCTGCACATGACGCTAGTTAACACTACACTCAACAGCAGGTAACGTTAGCCTACCGCTAGCTAGCAGCTGGATTAAACACGGTTAAAATGCTGACAGCTAACGCTAAATAGTGTAAACTTTGACTGCATTTCACTCACTGTAGAGGATTCTGACACTTCTGCAGCTGCAGCCGTTGTCCGAAAAACACAGACGGAGACGGTACATTCAATGAAACTGGTAACCTACAGCCTCGTGGTGCATTCAAAGTTATTGTAAAATACAATTTTCCCATCTGGTGGATGTTTTTGTTGTTCAATAGCAATTTACTAGTGAAATAACCCTATTCCTGAAGCACTTTTGAATTTCTTTCCTCAGCATATTAAGTCATATTGTTGATTGTTATGGTCATTATTTGAACAGTGAAAATAAAAAGCTAACTTTAATGTCACTAATGTTGATTATTCATTGGAATTGAAATATTTAAAATAATTTCACAGCAAAAATGATGTATGCGATTAATTTAAATTAATTAATCACAGAGTCTGTAATTAATTTGATTACATTTTTTAAATCGATTGACAGCCCTAATTATTTATATATATATATATATATATATATATATATATATATATATATATATATATATATATATATATATATATATATATATATATATATATATATATATATATATATAGATGGTTTGGCACCGAACCAGTGTTAGCTAAATGGATTCAAGGAATTTTATGTATAGAAAGATCAGAACTGCCACGAGATTTACAGCGACAGCAAAATGGATAATAGAACACAAAGCACCGACCTCTAGTATCACAGCTTCCTTTTCACTAAGGACAGCATCACAAGATTGAATTTGCACCTGAGGACAGGGCAAGGGAAATTACATAACATAAAGAAAACACAGTAGAATGGCAGCATGGTCGACACAGTATTACTAATGTGCCTAAGACAGATTTACAATTTAAAAAGGTCAGAGGAAGGATAAGCGGATATACACAAAAAATGCCAGAGGGCAAGAAAGAAAGAAGAAGAGAAGGACACGTGTAATAATGCGGAGCAAAATCTAAAAATGATGATGGACAGATAGTAAAAAGGTACCTGAAGCTCAGTGTTAATGTCACACAGCTGTGTAATTCTCCTCTGAAGCTCGTCCATCTCCACAGTAACCTTGAAGTTCTGGGGAGCCATCAGAGAGGAGTTAGGGCAGCCGGTCACATGCTTTTATGAACAGACTCACAGCATAGCAATATACTCGGTGTAAGCTATCTATGAATGGGCGAGCACTACTGATTCCCTGTGAAGTCAGCTCATTGATTTTACAGTCAACTCCTCAAAGTTATCTTCAGACAGTGAAGTACCTCTTCCTGAAGAAAAGCAATCTTGGCAATAAGACTCTGGTTCTCCCTCTCCTGAAAAAAAAAAAAAAAAAAAAAAAAAAAAAAAAGAAATCAATCAATAGCAACTACGCAAACGCCTGCTCATTCCTACATTTTCTGTTCCATTATATTCTGACAGCTTGACTTGAACGTTTGAAAGAAATTCTATCTAAAATGATTTTGTAAAATATGTGAAAGACTATGTTGTTGAATAATTTTGCCATTTTATTAAATTAAAATGTAATCTGGGATGTGGCCTTGTTCAAAGCTTGCATAATTTTATTAATCGTGCTAAACATTTTCTAAATTGAATGGTATGTTATAGGGGTGTAACGATATATCGTGGTACGATTTATCGCAATGCAAAAATGTTACGATATGTATCGTAGAGGTATGGCGATATTATAATAATTTTTTTTTTTTACTACCACCATATATGTGCTGACACACATACCAGACGGCCGACCATCGGCAGAAAAGCCAGTCGAGATGATCAGTCGCGTCCCCGAGGTCCAAAAACTGCCTCGGGACACATCTAAAAGACGAGAGGAGACGAGACGTAATACATCTCTATAACAGCAGGCGTCGCTAATCTGGTTTGTTGCCCAAGAAATGACAACCGGCAGCTGATTGGATGAATGCGTCACATGGGTTTGTTTTCTCCGGAAATTCAAAGCCAGACTGTCAGTGCGGCTTGTTCAGAATACGATCTCATATTGTACTAAAATAGTTCACTGAAACGTGTTTCTGAAAACATTTTAAGCGAGAAATAGGCCATGCAGTTGCTGAATCTGTCTTCATTTCAGATCAACAAAGGTCAGTTTAAAAGATAGAAGAAGGATATATCGACGTCTGTTTAACCCTATTGGTTGAGCTACCGCACCCGCGTAACGCTTGCATTCACTGCATCAACGCTCAAATGAATCGCTTGAACTGAGCAGTAGCAGGGCAAAATGAGTTCGACTTCGACTGATATTGAAATAGAGGATGCCCCGTCCACTTACAAGTCCGACGTCTGGCAGCATTTTCGTTTTCCAGTTACTCAACAGGAGGGTGGTAAAAAAAAACAGACAAAACACGAACAGTGTGTAAACACTGTAAGCAAACACTGTTATACACGACGTTGAAAACAACAAATATGATGTGTCATTTAAAACGGTACCATAAAGACAAACTCCTGCAACCGGGTGCGAAAAAGAGAGTGAAAGAAGGCCAAATATCTATAGAACGTAGTTCTATTTCATCCTTACTGACCGCCAGAGGCAGTGCTTACACTGAATATATTCCGTATCGCGCTTGCACAGGTCGAGTATTTATATCAACAAAGTCACCTGTGACCTCAGGGTGACCCTAGCCAAGGTATTAAGTTCCGGTGTCACCCAGAGCTCATTCCTTTTTCATCTTCTCGCTATGCAGGTCGTCTGCCATCTGTGGCAGCATTAGCATTAGCTTAAGTTGGAATTATTGCAATGCTCGCCGCTTGTAGCCTTGCGACTACGGTCGGAGTTGCGGATTTTTTCGCCCTCCAAAGGCTGCGGCTGGGCTGTCCCTCTTCAGGGACGGGGACGGTGTGTTTGCCGTTCGGCTTCGGACGAAGCCCCGGACCGGCGGATACTCCGGACCCACTCATATAGCTTCTACGCTCGGTAATACCGTCCTCTTCTTTGTACAATTGTTTGTTTTGACTGTCACTCGCCGCTTTCGCTGTGTGACGTTAATGTCCTTAAACTGATAACGTGTAAACTCCTTTATTAACGGGAGCGTGTTCGCTCGGTGTTAACGTAGCTGTATTATTTACCAGTGTAACATATTCACCTACACGTAGTATTGTGTCAATGAGGGCAGTGTGCTCACTGCCCACTACTGTGTACAAATGTTGGTGTCACTGTGGCTGAGCGCATGTGCTGAGCGACATCAATGGCCTTATCTGATTTTAGTGTAACGTAAATTACTAACGTGAGCGTGTCCGCTCGGTGTTATTATTTACTGTAATTATAACCGCTGTCATGTACCGTGACCCGGTAGCTATGACGTGCGTTTCTACATGCTGTGTTGCTTTATTCTGGTTTTGCCACTCTTACTATTAACAACACCCAGAGCGACCGTATGGTGGCTGAGTAAGCTACCATTACGTACATGCCACGTTTCTAGATGGCGCTCCTAGAGCCACACCAATATATTACAACCACGTTTATGATATTGTGTCTGTGAAGGGAGTGTCCTCGCTTCCTTCTCCTTTTATACGATTGGTTATTTCACCCTGGCTGGGCGCTTTGGCTGTGCTACATGCCGCTTATTTCCTTATCTGATATTGCGCTGATCCGTTTTTGCCGTGAGTGTGTTCGCTCAGTGCTAATGTTACGGTAGCTGTATTACTTACCAGTGTAACACATTCACCTACAAGTCATATTGTGTCGGTGACGGCAGCGTGTTGCTCCCCTCTCCTGTACAATTGTTTAACTGTGGCTGGACGCTCTCGCTGTGCTACCTGTAGCTAATATCCTTACCTGATATTGGGCTAATCCGTTATTGCAGTGAGCGTGTTCGCTGAGTGCTTATGTTACGGTAGCTGTATTAATTGCCAGTGTAATGCATTCACCTACAAGTCTATTGTGTCAGTGATGGCAGCGTGTTCGCTCCCCTCTCCTGTGCAATTGTTTAACGGTGACAGGGCGCTTTCGCTTGTGCTATAGTGACATTACTGCTCTTACCCGATAAAGTAACCTCCATTGCTAACGTGAGCGTGTTCTCTCTGCGTTACTAACTGCTGTACCTGTAAATGCCAGTTTCACATGTGTATGGCGTGTCCTCGCTCCCCTCTCACTGTGGCCTATTGTTGTCCATCGGCCACAGGTAGCAGCGTGCTCTTGCTCGAGCTGACGTGGTGGGTCGCTAGCTGGAGTGTATCCGTTTTTCTGACGGCTAATGTACAGTGACGAAAGTGTTCTCGCTTTCTCCTCACTGCGTGTGCCGTTTCTTCTTTGCCTGCCAGTTAGACTTACAGGTTACATTCAACACTGTTTTTTCTCTCATCGGAGTGCTCTCGCTCTGACTGACTGCCGTTGGCCATCACTCGGTGGTGGAGTTTCCTCACTGTTGTTATGGACTCTCATAATTGTAGTGTGTTTGGTTCCTCCTTCAAATAAGGGCGGCCATGACCTATGGTCAGGCCGGGGAGGTTGCTGGTGCTCCTTCAGTGAAGGAGGCTAAACCTGTCAGGCTGTCTGGTGGACTTGCTGACTGCTGAGTTGGGCCAGATGAAGTCTCTCCTTCGGAGGGCCACTCCATTCCGGTGCTGGTGTAGTGGAGGCTGCTCCACTATTCATCCACCATTCACCCGCTGCTAAGCTTGCGGCTGAAGGGGATATGGTTTCCATTTCTTCGGGTCTGGCTCTCGTTCCTCAGCTCATAACTCATTGAATGGGGCCGATGCCAGCTCCATGGGGTCCAGCATTCGCGCAGCGTTGGCACGCTTGCAGCTGGATGTGGGTCACCCCGAACTGGCGCAGGCTAGTGCTTTCTTCAGGCACCCCTGCTGCCTTTCATGTTCCTCCCTCTGATGTATATCTAACGGAGCTACATGCATGTTGGAGAGATAATAAAGCTCTCTCCTGTCCTGCATCTGATGCCAGGACTTTGGCAGTCATTCAGGATGCGGCAAAATTCATGCAGCTGTTGAACCGACTGTTGCCTCCCTCATCGTTTCCCGTAACGTGGCTCTGAGGCCGGATACCAGGTGCACTCGACCAGTGTCGGGGCACTGACGACCTTCTGTGTAAGGCGTATGATACTGCGGCATGTATGGACCGCATTGGTAACTCCCTCTCTCACCTCATGCTTGCCCTCTCAGCTTCTTCGCAACGGGCAGCATTCAACGCTTCCTCCACCAGTTTCAGCGATGCTTCTCTGCAGGCTTTCGCTCTTATGTATGGGGTACTTGGGTGCCTCATGTCCAGTTTGGTTCAGACTCGCCGCCAGGTGTGGCTTGCACAGTCACCACTTTCTGAGACATGTATGTGGACCCTCGGTTGTGGTCCTTGTGGAGCCCGGGGGAACTTTTTGGCTCAGCTGCATTACAAGTACTTGAGCGGACTGTCCAGGCTAGTCAGACCATAGAGTAATTCCCTGGTCTTCGCTGGGTCATGCCCCCTGCTGGCCAGCCAAGGGGATCCGCATCTGCCCCCAGGGGCCGCTTCAGCTCACCGATGGGGCCAGCTGTCAGACGCTTCTCCCAGCAGCACTTTTCTGGCTGGGCAACCCTTGCTTCGGATCCTTAGGTGGCTTCCACCTTGGCCCAGGGGTACAAGCTTAAGTTCTGACGCCGGCCCTCATCCTTCAGCCGGGTCAAGATGACCATCATCAGGGACCCGGCAAAGACTCTAGCCCTGGTACGGGGAAGTGTTCTCTCTCATGTCCAAGGGCGCAATAGAACCGGTGGACCCCCTATCTCAGCCCTGGGGGTTCTACTCAATTTATTTTCTGGTCCAGAAGAATTGTGACGGGCTTCGCCCGGTTCTGGATCTACGGTGACTCAACACATATTTGAAGGGGTTGCCGTTCCACATGCTGAGCACAGCAGATGTTCTTCGTGCTGTTGCCAAAGAGGACTGGTTCACGTCCATAGATTTGACGGATTCTTATTTTCTTGTTCCTATTGTGCCTCACTACAGGCATTCTCTTCGTTTTGCCTTCCAAGGCAATCACTATCAGTTCTGGGTCCTCCCATTCGGTCTGTCCCTCTCTCCTCGAGTGTTCACCAGGTGCATGACTGCAGCCCTCTCACCCCTGCAGTCGCAGGGCATGGAGATCCTGCTGTATTTAGACTGGTTGCTTTATGCACCGCCCAGGCTCCAGGCGGCCATGACGCATCTCGCCTTCTGTCACATGTGGCCCAACTGGGTCTCACGATGAACTTAGAGAAGCGTTCTCTGACTCCTTCTCAGAGCACAACCTTCATTGGTGTGGCTCTGAACAGCATCACTATGAAGGCCTGTCTGTCGTTACAGCACATAGACAACATCCTCTGCCTCCTTCCTCTTTTCCGCGAGGGCAGGATGCTACCCTACGGCCATTTTCTTCGCCTCTGACAGCTGCCTTGGCTGTTGTTCCCTTGGGCTTACTCTCTGCGCCCTCTGGAGATGGTTGAACAGTTTCCACTTAGATGCCAAGTGGCATAGGCACGGACGACTCAAAGTGTCCTACACAGGACGGCTTAGGGCCTGTGGTATGGTCACGGGACCCTTAAGCACATTGTTGTGATGGAGCTATGGCACCTGGCTCTGCGGTATTTCCTGCCGTACCTGAGGGGCAGGCACATGATCGTCAGGTTAAACTATGCCTCAACGGTCTTTCACAAACCATCAGGGGGACACTAGATCCCCACAGTTACTGCGGGTTCCCCTGGCTCTTCTGATATGAGCTGCCCCTCGCCTGACCGGCCTGCAGGGAATGTTTTTTGCCTGGGGAGTGGGACCTGGTCGCAGTCTTCCTCTCTCATCAGAAGCCCCGCGGGAGGAGTGCCGGCTTCATCCAAATATGGACCCGTCGCCTTCGGCTGTGGTTTGGCTGCTGAAGGGCCAGACCTGCTGTTGACAGGTTGCGTAGTGCCTGTCAGAGATACTATCCTGACTGCCAGATCCCGGTCTACTCGTCTGTAGTACGGGAATGGGTGGTAACTTTGTTCTGGGTGGTGTACGGCTCGTACTTGTACCCAGTGCATTGCTTTGTGCCTGACATCCTTGTGTTCCTGCAGACCCTCCTGGGCGGTGGACGGTCTTCTAAGAAGTTCTCACCTACAGGTCTATGGAGCTGCCATTTTGTTGCAGCATATTGCGATTGACAATAACTGTGGGGAGCCACAGGTCATATCCCGCTTCTTATATGGGGCTCTGGGGGTTGCGTCCCTTGAGCGCCCAAAGGGTGCTGGATGCCCTTTACTCACCTCCCTTTGAACTTTGGCACAGGTAGAGCTGAGGTGGTTGGCAGCCTAGGCTGCATTTCTCCTTGCCATCACTTCCGTGGAACGTGTTGGCAGGCTACGTGCCCCGTTCATCAGTGATTCCTGTTGAGGTGGTACTTGGATGGCTCTGGTGTCACTTTGTGACCTATTACAGCGTTCCTCCCGAATGTGCTGGCACGCTCACGCCTCGATCAGCCTATCCACCTGACGCGTTTTTTACCCCCCTTCTAGAGATGGAGGGGCCGAATCAAATCTGTTGTGCCCAGTGCGGGCCCTTAAGGTTTGAGTGGACACTGAGTGTGTCTGTCTGAACAACTTTTCGTCTGTTGTGGTGGTCGTATGACGGGCTGTGCTCTCTCGAAACAGCGCCTGTCCCACTGGATTGTGGAGGCCATTGCCTCTGCATACGGAGCGGGTGGTCAGTCCCTACCATCCGGAGTGAAATACCACTCTACCAGGAGTGTCTCCACGTCGTGGGCGACTGGAGAGGTGTGCCCTGGAAGGACATATGTGCCGCGGCCTCATGGGCGTCGTCGAGCACATCTGCACGATTTACAGAGTGATTGTTGCCGCCCCCCATCCTTTGGGTGTGGTCCTGCGGCCAAGGTCCTCTGCTGCATCCCTGTGGGGTGGGTACTCGGGCTTCCTCGTGACTCTGTTGGTATGAGTCATCCAGTGTAAGCACTGCCTCTGGCGGTCAGTAAGGATGAAATAGAACGAAAGTTATGAATGTAACTACGGTTCTATGAATCCTGGATGACCGCCAGAGTTCTTGGTCACTCGGAATCTTGCGGACCCGCGAGAAGATTCTGAAGGAATGAGCTCTGGGTGACACCGGAACTTAATACCTTGGCTAGGGTCACCCCAAGGTCACAGGTGACTTTGTTGATATAAATACTCGACCTGCGCAAGCGCGATACGGAATATATTCAGTGTAAGCACTGCCTCTGGCGGTCATCCAGGATTCATAGAACCGTAGTTACATTCGTAACTTTCGTTTTGCTTCAACGTGGTCTCAGTCAAGTGCAAAAGCTCAAGAAATAACCAGGTGCATCAGAGTTTTTATCGCAAAAGACATGAGGCCATTCTCCGTCGGCGACAATGTTGGATTTTGCGAACTGGTCAGGGTAAAAAAAAAAAAAAGCTCTTTGTGTTGAAATTACTTGAACAGGACACTACTTGTGTGGTGTTTTTTTTGTTGCACTTTTACTGCTTAAAGAAGTTATCTCTTGGGCTATCCTAATTCTAATTTCATGATACAATTCAGTTTTATTGGTCAGTGACACCTAGTCAATTGTTGATTTTACATACAGAAGGTTAAACTAAATCTTGATTTATATTGAAGTATTGTACATTCTTTAAGTTGTATGTATAACAAGACAGTTATTGAACACTGTTAATGTTAAATAAATTGTAATTTGATTTTCAGTTGAATTTTTGCATTTTGTTCAAAATATCGTGAAACATATTGTATCGTGAACCCAGTATCGTGATATATATCGAATCGTGAGCTGAGTGTATCGTTACACCCCTAGTATGTTACATTTATGAGGTTGACCTTCATATGCATGGCTCTATTTTCTATGTTCTTCAGTTACTTCAGGCATGTTCTTTCTTTTTTTTTTTTTTTTTTGATGCTTTGACTTTTAGTCTGCAATGCAGTACAGTACACTTCAGCTGTCTAAACATAGTGTAGGGGAATAAACCCTTGTAACAAAGACACTTCTATAGCACTTCTATAGATCCTCTTTGTACTGCCTGGTTTCTGACTGACCACATGTTTGCTGTGTGCGGAGGCACGAGCTCTGCCTTCCTCTGTGCAGCTCAGAGTGGCCTTCATCTCCTCCACCTCCTCGTTCAGCATCTTCTCTTTCTGGGCCAGCTGCTGGTTACTGTGCAAGAGGACAAACGAATGAAGTCAACAAACCACACCATGCTAAAATAGATCTGTGCCGTGCATTTGCATGAAAGTACATCTTACACCCTGGCCTGATTGCGGAGGTCCTCATTCTCCTCTGCTAGCTTCTGGTTGCTGTCCTCCATGGCCTCCACCACCTGCTTCAGCTTCTTCACCTCCTCCTGGAACTTTTGGTTGCTCATCTGGAGGTCGGCAACACAATACACCAGCTCAGAGGTCTCACTGAGGGGGGGAGAGAGACACACACACACACACACACACACACACACACACACACACACACACACACACACACACCAAAGTCATTATTCTACTGAGGAAATAGTCCCTATGAAAACTTAACATACACAACCCCCAACCTCATTTGACCACGGCTCCCCCTCCTCACAAATCACAATTTAACCCCTGCGCATGGGCCAATGCAACTTAGGTTTATACATCAAGGCGTCAGACATTCAAATAAAAAGGTATAGTGTTGCGTTTTTACACAAACCTGTACGTTCTCTTACAAATTCACACACATCACTTACAATTCTGCTCTGGATGCGTCCCCTCCAAAGGCCTCCAAGCTTCCTGAGGTCATATTGAGCAACATGGACCTCTTGGCTAAAACGCACACAGATCCAATACACAGAACAATTAATAAAGCTTGAGGCGTCATCAAAATCAGATGTGTGTACAATGCAAGGAAATGAAAAGCAAACGTACGAGTGATTAAAATGCACACTCACCAGACAGGCTGTCTCGGAGTTTGACTGAGTCTTGAGTGTCGTCATCTGTCGGCTCTTCCCTGAGATACAACAGAGGAAATCCAACATTAAAATGTGAAAGATCGATTACTTTCACAATCTTTTTATAGAGATGTAGCAGTCGTGCACTAAGCAGTTTTTTTGTTGACCCTTGAAAACACATTCACAACATTTGTTGAACCGTTTGCTGTGTTCCTGGCACATAGAGCACTAAAAACAGTCTCTGCTCAGGCTGAAACTCTTCTTCTACTTTATGTACAAACAGACCATGGACGTACTGCAAAGAGAACTTGCTGGCTGGTGCACAGTCCTTACTCATTTGACAGTTAAACCAATGTTTGGCCAGCACTACACATTTACATAAGCATTCCTTCACCCACAGTTGACGCAGGGACCCTTTGGTCTAGTCAGTTAACAAGATCATCATCAAAATTGGACCTCTACCGTAACAGTTAAGAGTCCTTTAAAGAAACACCAAGCACTTTTCCTCTTCAGTCCCCCCTACAGGTTGGAAGTGGAATTGACCATTACCATTCTCATTCAAATTACAGATCCGCTACCCAATCTGGAAAACTCGTATAGTGCGGTTTTAACCAATAGAGAGCCGCAAAGCGAATGCAGAAGTGCCGTTCACCCTGTTATGAGTTGATGAACCACTGAAACGATTTTGGAACCATTATTTTAAGGTTACAAAAGAATATTTGGTGTTGCTTTAAAGTATGTAAGTATTTAGCTTTATTTACATCCACCATCTGAGTCATAGCACACTAGACCAGAGATGTCAAATGGACATTTCATATAGACTTGACAGTCCATTATGACGCAGACCTGCCTCTGAGACAAAAGACACTCTGGTAAATGTAGATGCACACAGCTCAAACTATGGGGGGGGGGGGGGGGGAACATTCTCACCAGTAATCTCTCATCTGATGCATAAGCCGCCTACACAATATCTACTTGCATAACTCAAACGAAGAATAGAAGAATATATGAGTGGGTCTTCCCTGAAAGTCTAAAAAGAAACCACAGTACTGGTAGAGATGGCGCAAGCCGCCTTCGCCTTTTTCAAGCCGCGTTAAAGAGGTTGGAAACTCTGCAACTACAAATGTGTAGAAGGAAAGAGCAAACATGGAGCATATTGAGCAAATAATTAGTCATAGTGCAAATCTTCATCAGAAAATTTGCTTTTTTGTTGTTGTTGCCTTTCTTCTCTTTTCTGTCCTGTGGATACATTAGCTGTCTTGTCCTTATTGTTTTGTGTGGCTATGTTTAGGGGAATGTGTGTGATATGTGTTAAATTGTGAATAAAAAAAAGAAAGAAAAAAAGACAAGAAAACGTGTCAAAAACTAGGGCTGAATGATTTTGGAAAATAATTTAATTGCAAATTATTTTTAACCAATATATTTTTTGCAATTTTTTTTTTAAAGCTCTTTATATTCTGTATTATTCAACAAAGACAGGCAATAAATAATTGTATAGTATGACCAACAAAATATTACATAGATCAGAAAAAAAAAAATCTCATTTTAACATGTTTTTTAGCACAATCAAAATATTTTACAACTCAAAATAAAAAAGTAAAACCTGGACATAATTGCACTTTAAGTTGCAAATTTTTTTTAAATAAAATAAAAAAGGCATCTCACCTTTAGTTCCCCATGCACGTTCACAAAATATGAAACCAATTACT
This sequence comes from Gymnocephalus cernua, assembly GCA_023631565.1. Taxonomy (NCBI): domain Eukaryota; kingdom Metazoa; phylum Chordata; class Actinopteri; order Perciformes; family Percidae; genus Gymnocephalus; species Gymnocephalus cernua. The sequence continues at coordinate 17,514,799 of CM042447.1, read as the reverse complement.
GCACAAACTGTTTATTGTCCATGGCTATAAACTCCACCTCTGAAACTTTAAGTTTCTAAAGGTAATCTTCCAACTGTCACACCTACAATTTAAAATTGGTACTCTAGCAAGACAAAACCCTGAACAGAAGATATTGTGCCAGCAATAAGCTGATATTTTATCCAACAATTAATCCACTATTGATTTACGATTGTCTTTTGACAGCCTAAAAGAGCTCTTCCAAACTGCAATTACAGAACAGCACTGCTGGACAAGCATTCAGCATTCCACTTACAGCCACTTCAGCTGGATGAATACTTACAAAAGCTTGACTTCAGACATTCCAGGACATTCACTTACTAAAGGTCCCCCCCCCATAAAAAAAAAAAATCCCATTTTTAATTAAATAATCATATGCACAAGGTATCAAGCCCTTAATTTATAATGTCTGCTTTTCAGTACCCGTTGTTGCGGCAGTCATCAATCCACTCCTTCATGACGGCGTGGTAAGTATCCAGGTCAATGGAGACGTCTTTGTGTTCTGGATCGAGCATGTTGCACAGGTCCTCTAGTCCGCTGTCTTGTGAGCTGCGACTGGTCGTGTGCCGCAGGTAGTCCACAATGTGAGACACGTACACTTTACCTGGAAGATGACAGTAACACAGAGACAATAACATAATCTCTTATCATTGGATACGTCCCCGTTAGAACTGATGGTTAATATATTACTCCCTTCTCCTAAATCTTTTTGTCTTTGTTCAGTTAGAGGTAAAGGCAGCAAAAGCAGTAACCATAGAGACCATTAACTTTTTTTTTTTTTGCAGTTGGTTTGACACATTTGTCAATGCTGCCTTGAATTCTTAAACAATTCTTCAGCCTTTACATAGTTATCACAACAGTAGTCTGAACTGTGGACTAGTTTTCTTTCCTTTGACAAATGCTTTCAATGACCACATCTTCCAAAATTTATACCCTTCTCACTAAAAACTCAACCACTTGCAAAGCTCCATGTACTGTTATCTTCTACTATCTTCACATATGGTACTAGTTCCCAAAACTGTTAAGTTTAATATACAACATAACACAGAGCTGAATTGGACAGAAATCTGATATACTTTTATAGCAAGTGTGCTTAACCACAAATAAAATCTAACAAAGTAAATCCGACCAATCATGGCTGATTCCCATTTTAACTGAAGACCTACACTATTTTATTTATAATTATTTGTATTTGATTTTTCAATTTCATCTATGAAAAGTTTTGAAATTATTTTTCAAAGCAAAAAAAAAAAAAAAAAAAGACTTATCACCTGAACAGCACAAACAACAGAAGAGACTGCCACTTAGGATGCCATATACCATACCTCTGCTGCACAAGATGGTTCACTCCAGAAAAACATTTAAAATGTTAAGAAAACATTCTGAACTGATAAGAAAACTTGAAGGATGCTGAAATAAAAAGAGACTGTGTTGCCAATGCTAGGAGGCACAAGAGGAAGACACAATGCTGATACAGTGTGACTGTTGGGAATTACTTCTGCCTTCTACACGGAAAAACACACTGGAAACGCAATATTCAGCTTGCTGCAAGGCTGAAATGCGGGACGCAACCATGAATGACTCTGCGAGTACCTCGGCGCTGGGTGTCACAGGCATGGAAGATGGTATCGAGCAGATTCTCCTCACAGATTAGGCTGATTTCTGCCATATTCTCCTTCCTGTTATCAGAAGCCACCGAGGATCCTGAGTACATAACACAAACACACCAAACACAGAGTGTATTGAGTTGCGTACAGTAGTAAAGCAAGCACGATACATTTTTCACACACACAGCAACTACTGTCACAGTGTGATGGCCAGACACACTATGCGTTACGTTACATAAGGCAAGTTAGTTTGGAGCTACAACTAATAACTAGCCCCCCCCCATTAACAATTGTTCTTCCCACTCTCTGGGCAATGCAGTTTTTTTTTTTCATGCTGCATTGATTAAACACGTTTTAATTTAGGAGTATGGAACGTTTAAGCAAAAAAAATCTTAAATTATGTAGGTTTTGAACTAGATATTGACACAAAAAAGACTTCAAGAAGTAAGTAAAGAAGTAACCTTTTCAGCACCAAATGTGCTCTTCTGGAGGTTAAAATAGACTCAAATTTCCATGTTTTTTAAGCATTTGTCCCTAATTGTCCCTATTCTTCTATTTTATAAAAAAGGTAGCTGAAGTTTTCTTCTCATAATTACTATTTAGCAGTTACTACCAGATTCTCCATTTGGTAAATCAAACTTGTAAAAATGTTACTTTCCTCCCAAGACACAAAACCTCCAGTCAACAACCTTATACTTATGTCCAGGAATCATCATGTCAAGCATTCCTCGCTGGTGCCATTATTACTGAAGCTTAGATCAAATAATCCATTTTGTTACACATATAAATCTTAACCCAAGGTCCACTTATACGCTTTTTCCCATGCTTTCAACCACATCTCGTTTTTTTGATTTTGCTCAGCAGATATCAAAAAGATGTGTCTGAAAGCTCTTTATCAAGCTACGGTTTCCAAGGTCAAGAATGAACTTTCATGCTGAATCTGTGTTGTGTTCACTGCAGGTAACCGGGCTAAAACAAGGTGCACATCCAATCTGGCCAGAAGCCACCTCTTCCTACCTCTGTCTCCCATGGACAGTCTTTTCACAACCAGAGCTGGGTAGGGCAGCTCATACTCTGTCGAGTTCTCCGTGTCCCCTGAGCAGAATTTGAGGTCGTAGGAGAGGGTGCTTTGGTTTGGGGTGAAGGTACGACACAGAGGTGGGCTCCTGCTCGCCCTCTCGCTCTCGGGCTGCGCCGACTGGGGTCCTCGTGTGAATGTAAAGTAAGGGGAGTCTTTGGACTGGCGCGTGGGAGTTGAATACCTCTGCCATGTCTTAACTTGTCTTAAATCACTCCCGTCAGCCCCTCTCCTCTCGCCCAGAGTGCTAGTGATAGTGTATGTGACGTTAGTTGGCGTGGCGGGGTTGCATGCTGGGGTGGACGGGGTGGACATGGGGACAGAGGGACCCAGGCTGCTCTTCTGGGAAGATGCAGAGCTTGGCATACCCATTCCTCTCCCCTTCTCTCTACCCCCCTCGTCTCTGTGGAGGGTCCCTTTCTTCAGGATGTTTTCCAGGTTGCGCCTGAGGCCACTCTGTGGACTGTCGTAATTGCTGGAGGAGAGTTTGGGAATCTGGAAAGGTGAGTTGGGCTCTCGGTCACCACGCCACTGAATGGTCTGCAGTTTGCGGCAGATGCTGTCCACGGGATTGTGGCGACGATTGTGCTGGGGCGTGTAATAGTCCATGCTGCTGATGGCAGGGCTGCAACGCTGGCTTCCTGGCTAGAGGAGAGGCTAACGACTGAGGAGAGAGAAGCAGAACATATTTAGTTCAATTGCATATTAAGTTAGTCAAATGGAGGCAAACAAACAGACATATAAAAGACTTGAGACTGCTCGCAGAGGACCTATACTGTGCAGCATAACACTATGATGTACTACTGGATAACTGGCACATTTAGTCTTTAGGACTGGTTTTCTCTGGTTGGACTAACTGCAGGGTTAGAGGCAGAAAATTAGCATGTAGAAATGCAGCGTGGAAACGCACATAAATGCCAGGCATACAGAGATAATTGGGATTATTTGAGACCAATATGGAGTAGCCCAATATATAAAAAAAGACAGCTATGGGATGATACAAACCACCCAATGCCAAACAGTTTTTAGTTTGAAGATTTTGTCATAGACAGTTCTTGTGTTTAACTAAGCCAAGAAAGGACTGAACAAAGGAAGAAGATGGAGAAGAAAGAAAAGGAGGGATAGATGGGGAATCAAATTGTAACCTCTATAAACCACACACAGCTTAATAAAGAGTCCAAATAAGTTATTGTGCATGCCAACCAGTCCACAATATTTTAGCTTTTCAATCCTGCCTTCCTAATGTGAAAAGATTAAAGATAATGTGTTCAAATTTAAAGCATCACCTATAGGTAAGTATCCTTACAGTAGGCTTCAGGTGTGCAAACGAGCAAAACAATGCAAGAGTTTGCTTACGAACTTCAAACGCAATTAGCATTTATTATAGTCAATTTATCATTTTCTCTCATACAACTCGAGTTGAAATTAATACAATTTAACTGGGTATCCAATTAATTGAATTACAGTAAATGTGCAGAATACGTTAGCCTACTATTTGGCAATAAAATAAGCAATACAAATGCGTCTGGCTTCGACAGCTAGGGTTGGACGAATGTATTTTTAAAGATTCGTCAGCGACTCGAGCGCTAATTTATCTCCATGCTAACACATGCACCTGCTCTGACCACCAAGTAAAAAACAAACACCTTTTGTGTTTCTTTGTCAAATAGCCTTTGGTTGTTACCTCGTAAAAGCTTGCAGGAGCAATCCACGACGAAATGTTTGGCCAACTGTCCCGGACGCACGTACACAGGGAGCACGCGCACAAGTAGTTTGAAGCTCAGCGCTCGAGACAGAAAGAGTTAAAAAACTAAAAAAAAAAAAAACTAAGTGGGTGTTCACGAATCTAAACGTAATCCAGCACCCCCTCCCCGCGGTTTGAAGGGGACACAGCACCCAATATAACAGGCTACGGGACAACATTATAGTATGGTGGGGAGTATAGTTTTGAAAAAGTGCAATAAATGAAAAACTTTTTGTCCCTAAGCAGTTTTTCCCCCCTTTTCAAATACAACTTTCTAATTCCACAGCACAACTCACCCAGGAAGTTCCATATAAGACAAAAAAAAGACAATAACAAACTTCCTATTAGTCATGTATAGTGGCATTGTTCCGTGTCACTACGTCAGGGCTGTTGCAAAATTAATTGTGTTCATTAGCATATTTGGTGTCATGACAACACAGTAATGGGACTGGTTTCAACCTGAGCAAGCAGTAAGCGGTTTAACGGTGAAGGTGCACAGACGTCTCTCCTGCTCTGAAGGTAATTTATCCTACAATATTGACTCCTAGATTACTGTAGCCTACGTGTGCGCGAATGTTGGGGATAGATATTGGTGACGCAGGTTGTTCTTTAATCTGGCAGCAAGTCTGTACACAATATTAATAGCCTTTATTGAAACAGACAAAATTACTAATGTTTTGGGACAGACTACTTGAAGTTCCTAAATTGACGATTATCATGCAGTGTACACCTCTTAGCCTATATGTAATGCCTTGGCCTATGTAGTCTGAGAAAGCCAATCATACAGTTATTCTATTTTTGTTGTTGTTTCTGTTTACATTTTCTGTTTTTTTTAAATTGTAACCAAAAATCATAGAAAAAAGAGCTATAATGATATAATTCTTTTTGGAATAGAATAAATAAAAATTAGAATGTTCGACTTTCACATTGAGCTGAACCTTGATGACTGTTACGCCTTTGAGAATTACCAAAATGTACAATACTCATAGAGTACCAAAGATCATATAGGGTCTCTACAGCAGTTATATTGATTTATGAAGAAGAATAAGTTTGCAATATGTTGTGAAGGAAATATGTAAACTCAGTAAGGAAATTAATCTTAAATGTATTGCTCAAACTGACCAAAACTGGCTCTACTGTATAAACACAATCCGGTTCATCAGGTTAACGTCCTCCTCTGCTTGTTTAGTAGTGAATACATATATATTTTGACATCGTTTTTGAAGAAAAAAGAAAAGAGTGCACATTTGAAGTCTGTTTATATTGTCAACATATTATTTTCTTTGTTTCCAGGGAAGCAACTACATTTCCACCATCTCAATGGCTGACAACATAATACCAAGCTTTAAGGTATGGAAACACGCCTTGTGGCTGTTTGGTTTGTGGAACGCCTATGCTCAATGTAGGCGTTAATAAAGGCTGCTGTGTAAATGCTATTTTAATTATAGAGCACCGACCCTCAGTAGCTGCTCCAGCTGCAGCATCTTGATGATTCCTTGACTTCCTGACACTTAAGAATCCCCTCTGGTGCTCCACATAGAAGATATTCCAGCACTGCTTCTTGTTTTCATGTTGCAATGAGCAGCACCGTAAGACCTTAAGAGCCTCAGTCATCCAGCAGTGTTCTCACTGTGACAAAAAAAACAAAAAAACTAATCCAATGGATATTCCAGCGTATGGAAAAAGTCCCTTTTCTGTCAATCTAAGTGAGTCTTATCTAAACCGTTTAATTTAGCTGATTTGATTGTCGTGATTTTTTTTAGGGGAAGGACACGACCAGTGTCCACTCCTGTGCCTGTCCTCCTCTTCCTTGCTCAGCAGAATCCACTTTCCCAGCTCACGCTAAGTAGCTGGAGCTTTGCTTGTTTTCTGACCCTGAATGCTTGAGCAGTAGACAGCAGGCTCAGGTACAGATTAGGGTGGACATGTGCAGACACACAGACACACACACACACAGACACACACACACACACACACACACACACACACACACACACACACACACACACACACACACACACTGTGTTGTGTTGTTGTACTGTTGTGCTGACACTTTCCAGTAATCTGGGATTATTATGCAAGGTACCTTCTGCACCAGGAAGGAGACGACAACGAGTCAGTCTAATCTCAGACAATTGGAACAGACACGTAACTGAATGGCATACCAGGAAGACATGTCTCTTTACTGTAAAACAATGACTAAGCCTGCAATAGCAGGAAAGAACAGCACTGGTATTTTCCAACCTGCTTTTCTTGCAACATCATAAAGGTAATGAGGAGGACATAATGAACACAGTGACTGGACTCAGATCCAAGCCCTCTCAATGCTAACATAATCCTATTCTACTCTGTCTAACTATGACCTTTGACCTCTGCATGGGGTAGTTTAGAAAGATATACATATAGCACCGTGTTTTCGGTTACAGTTCCTTTCTGTATCACTTTGTCTAATTACTGTCTCACTGGTCTGGTGTCTGGTTTTCCAGCACTGAGGTGTGAGGTGTGAGAACCGTGGCTAATGTTGCATGAGTTATCCCATCACACTGTCAATGTTACAGCAACCTCTGCTGGCCAATCACAGATTGGAGAAAATAAAAAAAACATAGAATAACAGAATAACAGGCAACAAGTTGAATGGTTTTTTTGGACTCCAACTCCTTGAGTGAAAACTAAACTTGGCAGTCACAGTACATCAATTCCCATCAAGACGCACATTTTCATGTGATGTTTGTCATCCAATTGTGTGTTGCAATCGAGTGGGAAGAAGGAAGAAGTCTGATGAGTAACAAGTGATGTTTCCTTGTGCTTTGCATAGCAGGTGTTAAAAAGGGTACATCATTGTGTTTCACTGATAACCATCTGTGGAGATTGTGCCAAAGTAAACATAGTTATGTGTTCCTGTCTTTTATTACATGTACACCTTTTCCTTAAATGTCACTATTTTTTCTGCTGTTCTGTTATATGTAACTAGGCAGCTGACCTGGTTATTGAGCTGTCCTCCACTCCAAAGCCCAAACCGGACGTAATTCCCTTCGGGACCGTCTTCACTGACCACATGCTGACCATAGAGTGGAATGCGAGGGAGGGCTGGCAGGCTCCGCTCATCAAGCCCTTTGGGAACCTGTCTCTCCACCCAGCCACTTCGTCACTACATTACGCCATACAGGTATGCCGAGCAGGAAGCATTCAAAAAATGGATTTGACATGTCCGCTCTTGTTACGTTATGTCAGTAGACTGACTTGACCTGATTTGACAATTTGATTTCCAGGAATTTTAGCAACCTGGTGACGTGGTGGGTATTTTACCAGCCAATTCCAGTGTTGCGACACCGCTTTGACAAAATAAATAAATCATTTTCTATTCCTTCACCAGAATTGTATTCCAGACAGCGTGGAGAGGGTTTTGAAACAGCATGTAGACCTGTACTGCTTTATTTTACGGGCCTGTAACTTCCTGATCATTTCCTAATTTCCATATATGTTTATGAACAGTTGTTGATTTTTGGAGAAATTTCCATGAAAGAACTTCTCCCCTTAAAGAAAATTCATGTAAGGCGAAATTAGAATAGGGTAGGGGTGGTCGAACTCATGACCTCAGTATTTGTAAAACCTTAACTGTGGCCCTGATCTCAACCCTCTTCTCTTCTCACCAGCTGTATGAAGGGTTGAAGGCGTACCGTGGGGATGACAACCAACTGCGCTTCTTCAGACCCATGCTCAACTTGAAACGCATGTCCACCACTGCTAAGAGAGCGTGTTTACCTGTAAGATGGAGGAATGAGTGGATGGATGAATGGAAGAAATGATTACCTTCCTCTTCTGATATTTCATCTAAGTGCCATAGCTACCCTCTGTTCTGTTCTTTACTTGTGTTTTCTGTTCTCCCACTCCACCTCCACTCTCCTTATCTTTCTCCACCTCTCTCCTTCCTCTAGGCCTTTGATCAGTCCGAGTTTCTGGAGTGTATCAGGCGACTGGTAAAGATTGACCAGGACTGGGTTCCTCACTCAGACTCAGCCAGTCTCTACATCAGACCAACATTTATTGCCACTGAGGTAAGGAGGACACTGATGTGCTTCAATAATATGTGGTGGCAGAATGTGTGTTCTTTTGAATTAAATGACATACATAAAATACATTGCTATGTGTTTATGTGTCCACGGTAGCCCGCTCTGGGTCTAAGGAAGCCTGGAAGTGCCTTGCTCTATGTGATCTTATGTCAAGTGGGCACTTACTTCAAGAACAAGGCAGAGCCCCTGTCCATGTGGGCCGACCCAAAGTACACACGGGCATGGAAAGGAGGAACTGGAGATTGCAAGATGGGAGGGTAAGTAGACGTATACTGTATGCATGTTTTTATGCATCAATGCACTCAACCATGGTTGTGTAAGGAGCAGAAATATTAAGCTTTTGACAGGTCTGCCCCAATAAAAATACAAAATATTCTTGTGTTCGCTCAGTCTTGAATTCAAAGATGTAAAACGTTGTCAACAACAGTTCTCTCTCTCTCTCTCTCTCTCTCTCTCACACACACACACACACATACACACACACACACACACACACACACACACACACACACACACACACACACTAACACACACACACACACACACAGACCGACAATAGGTGACTTTTTGAGGGACAGGGGGTAAAATAATTCTCTCTCTTTCACTGTACAGTATTAAAGTTGCATGCAGCACTGTAATTGCAATTGTTTGTCGCTTTGGATTTCGGCAGGAACTACGGATGTTCCTTGTTCCCCCAGTATGAAGCAGAGGAGCATGGGTGTCAGCAGGCGCTGTGGCTGTACGGAGAGGACCACCAGATCACTGAGGCAGGCACCATGAACCTCTTCCTGCACTGGATCAATGAGGATGGAGGTTAGTGGCACTACCAGAACCCGACATCGACCGATCACGTTTTTGTGCTGTAGGTGAAGGGGTCTAAAGGGGTTGTTGGTTTAACTTCCATAATGCACCATAGATGCAAACGATGTTCCCACTCAGATGTGCTTTGGACACTTAATGTTTTACAGATTTGTCACTACAACATAATTGCATAAAGCATCTTCACAGTAATCAAGTTTTTTTTATTCCAGCTTGCCTTAAAAGTTTTTAGTTTTTTTGTTGTTGTTCTATTTATTAATTACAGTAATTGTTTTGTTCAGAGGAGGAACTTGCAACTCCACCTCTGGACGGCATCATACTCCCAGGTGTGACCCGACTGAGTGTCCTGGAACTGACCAGGAAATGGGTGAGAAAAACAAAAAACATAAAGGTCAACATGAATGGATAAATATTCCAAATTAGTCATCCCATTTCTTGTGGTCCTTCCGCTGCCTTCTGTGCTCACAGGCTGAGTTTAAGGTGACAGAGCGCTACCTGACCATGAGCCAGCTGTGCTCGGCTCTGAAGCAGCAGCGGGTCAAAGGGATGTTTGGCTCCGGTACTGCCTCCATGATCTGTCCCATCGGACACATTGTTTACCAGGGAGAGGTAAGAGACAGCAGCAGACCCACTGAAGACACTGCCTGCATTTAATCCTGATTAATCTGGTTTCACCATTGCATATTTATAGCCTTTTGAGCGAACCACAGTGAGCTCTCCTTGGGTTCTATCACTGTGTCCCGACTACAGACTACAGACTATATAGTACAAATGGAAAAGGTTTTCCTCAAACAATTCATTATTTTCCATGTAATCTTATGAACACAGCCATGGACACTGACTGAAATCAACTACAGAGTGTACACTTTATAGTTTATCTAATATGTGTATTATTATGTGCGCTTTAAAATGAATAGTTCAACATTTTGAGAAGTGCTTTTATTTGCTTTTTTTTTTTTTGAGAGTAAGATTAGAAGATTGATTCCACTCTCCTAGAGAGCAACTCTCCGCTAAATATTAGGCTACAGTCAGCAACCGGTTAGCATAGTTTAGCAAAAAGACTTGGAAACAAGGGGAAACAGCTAGCCTAGCTCTATTCAAAGGTTAAAAAAAATAAACAAAATCTGTTATATGCCAGCCTATTTCTTGGCCCGGGACACTTCCTGGAGTCTCTGCTGGATTCCTAGCCAATGTGATGTGATGACCAGACTTCAGAAAGTGCCGAGAAATAATGGAGCACAAAACCACTTGTAAAACTGCAACTTGACATTTTTACACTTTGATTTTTGTCGGATTAAACAAATGAGATGTAATGAGTGAGCTTTAGAAATAGACTTAAGTTAAAGGAAGGTGGAGTTTGTGTCTAGAGTCTCCGTTTATTTCACTTACACTGTAAAAAAAAGTTATGCTGTCTTTGATTACATGTTTCATATTAGGAAGTGCATTATGTGTGAATAGTTTTTAAACTTTTAGAATCGTAGTGCTTTGAAGACTGAGGCTCTGGGTCTCTTGTGACCACATGGGCAGTTTCATCTTTAGAAGGTTGTCAGAACCCTGCGGCTTCTTGTTTTAATATCATAACATGTTAACTTAATTTCTCTATGTACTCGTGATTTATATTGTGACGAGTCAATTTACAGAGATTAAATTATCTAAAAAAAGAGAGTTTGTTTTTGTGTGTTTTAGAAATTGCACATCCCCTGCCAGGAGAACAACTCACTGTTGACTCAACGGTTAACAAAGGAACTCACGGATATACAGGTTGGTGGATGCGCGCACACGCACACACACACACACACACACACACACACACACACACACACACACACACACACACACACACACACACACACACACACACACACACACACACACACACACACACACACACACCCACCACATATGTTTCCCCTAGCTCAGTAACAGCTGGTTGAACATCTGTGTGCTTTACACTCCTGTCACCCTCGGGACTCTATTTTCATGTAGTAATATGTTACTTTGAGTTAAGCATTCAGTGACGTCATTGTAGGAGAAAAATTGGGAAGAACAGCATCCTACAAAATAAAAGGTGGAAGCATGAGGTGCTGCAGTTTTGCTTCTAAATGACAATGCCGAGAACATTTACAGTTTGTCTAATGTCTGCCTTGTTAGTGCTCACATATTTACTAACCAACAATAAAAAAAAGACAAATGAATAGAAATGTTGGCTCACTAATTTGAAAATATAGTTGAAAGGCAAGACCTAACAAAAACAAATATTCTCTCCAAATATTAACTTATCTTGCATCTCCATAATTGCATTACTGGACTGTTATCTGAGTGATTATTATGTAACTCAACGAGATAAAAGAATTAAGTTGTTTTCTTTAACAAACCCCCATTGGTCCTCATTCATTTAAACCCACTGCATGCATTATCTTGCCTGCAAGTAAGTAATAAGTGAAATATTATTAGATAATGAGTAATGACTGGGTGATACTGTACAGGGCCTATAAACATAAGCCACCTCTACAGTTTATGCAGCGCTACAGGTTGAAACAGATTCATAATGTTCTTTGCTGAAGGCTTAATTTGTGTTAATGAGCGTGTTCTGTATGGCTGACTTTCGGTTATTGTGCTGTGTAATGAGAGTAGTATTTGTAGGGGTATGAGCTTGAATGTGATCCTTATTTGCTCACTTGGACTGGGAAAGGCCCACATATGGTTGAGATCACTATCAGACTAAGAAGGTCTCGCTGCAGCGTACACCGAAACATTCTGCTCTTTGCAGTCAAGGGTCACAACAGATAGCAACATAAACCAAATTCCTATCTGGCCACACACTCAGTACAAAACCTTTTTGTTCATTTTCCTTTAAATCCCCTGCACCAGAGCGTAAAAACAAACATAAAAATCCTTAGGCCAAGTCCACCAAACTTCAGTCAAATCTGTTACATCTTAATGCAGGACTTTTACTTTGACTGGATTTGCACTGGATGCCCTGCAGGCTCACACGTCTACATGATATGAGAAAACAGAGGCCTTTGGGTTCCATTTTATTAATCTCTCCTGATCTCATAAATGTCCTCTCAACACTTTGGTCAGTTGATGTGGTTTATCTCTTCAACTAGGGACTTCGGTCCTCTTTGCTTTGCTTTGTCGCTCTCTGTCTTGCTCTCTTTACTTTCTTTTTTTTTATTGTTTGTTTTGTCTTTCTGGTCAGGCGATTAGCATATCTGCTCCCTCCATCATCCAGGCCTTGTGTGCATGCGTGATGTGTGTTATAAATGTGTTAACCACATCTTTATATCCGATAACATCTTCCTTCGTCTTCAGAGTGAGAGAGAGAGTGAGAGAGTGAGAGAGAGATAGAGATAGAGAAAAAGAGTGGAGGAGAGCGACAGTTGCCCGCCTAATAGTGGAGTGTGGAGAGTTGGAGATAGGGGCAAGACAAACTTCTCAATTCTCTCATTAAGCCCGCCGTAATTGCACAAACCCAATTATTGCCTCAGCCTTTCGTGATCTTCAAAGCCAAGATGCTGCAAATGAAGCCTCGAACAAGTGGGAGAGGAGGAGGATGAGGAAGAAGATTTGGTGGGGGGGGGGGGGGGGGGGTGGGGGGGGGGGCAGCGAAGCTTAATGAACAATAAAATCGACAAAACGCTGGAAAACGCTGTGCTCCTTTCCGCAGCTCTGTTAAGTCTGTTGACATTTCATTTGGAGGGAAGCAGTGCAGTGTTATCCCCCCACACACACACTCCTCCTCCCGCCCCTCTGCAAGACAACATTGTGCAACAAACAAACGAGAGGTCTGAGGCAGCAGATGAAAGATGGGCTTACTAAGTCGCCCTGCTGTTCCTCTTTCAAGTTAATTAGAAATCACATTCTTTTGTTTCCCCTTCGCAGGCGTTTATTTACTTTCTCACTTCGACCATTAGAACAAATTTGCAACATGAGACACAAATAATTGGATTTGTCTCTGCGGCTGTCACGGCTTGGGGAACATTTTGTTTTGATTTTTTATTATAGTTCCTTTGCTCTGTTGTGTTGTGCTGTGTTCTGTTGGTGGCTGAGTTTGCAGATTTGCTCACGGATATTTGATTTCATTTTTTTAATTTTTTTTATTCGTGTTTTGCTCGCAATTAAGCAGCGGCAGGCGGAAGAAGTTTAGTGCTTAGCGACATGAGATTTTTTTTTGTTACTGCTCGGGCCCCCGGAAGACTCTCCTGTCACCTTCTCATGACCTTTGTTCTCTTACAGTATGGACGCACGCCCAGCGACTGGACTATCCTGGTGTAGCAGCGATGAAGACGCCTGGAACACACACATACATGCAGTGTGTGTACAATAAGGAAGTGCTCTTATGCAATAACCAAATACCAAATACTACTACATAACAAGAAAACAATGTCTTACGATGTATGTGCAATATTTGTGTTCTAACTCATTTAATACTGTTTGCCGGCTCTGCGGCTAGTGTGTCACACCGCTTTATCTCCTTTTAAGCTTAAATTAATGACAAACACATAAGTGTCCAGAATAATTAACAAAAGTAGGCTAATGTCTCATGCAATACCGCACAATAACTTACAGTAATCCAGCCACCATGGCTTATTCTGCTGCTTTCCAGCCAATCATACAGCTGTGGCTGGGATTGAACATAAAAAAGAGAAAACATACGTGAGATGTTAGAGTTACAGAGAATTTCATATCACTTGGTAAGAGTTGCAAAGCCGCTACAAGAAGACTTTAACTAATGTACCTAATTAACTAATCTTCATATGGGTATGGCATGAAAAACAAAATCATGCTCTCTCAAAGTTTTACAATGAATCAAATGTTCAGAACGGTGGTACAAACTGTTTTGGGGGGTGAGAG